>DWTF01000761.1:0-10557 GCA_018250225.1 Udranomia kikkawai
GTGAGAGAGAGAGCATATCTAAAAACTGGCCTACCTGAAATTCTTGTTTTCTCGACGTTGCTAGCTCTCGTACTATAAGTTGTACTGTGAATTTCTCGTAAACAAAACACAGAAACTAGCAGATCCACAAAATACAGGTCCTATAGATTTGAAGCGAGGTGCAGACTTGCACGGCATTGTTCTTTACAATGTTAACATCAAGGGCTTTATAATAACACATAAAGGCCTGCGGTAAAAGTAATTTAAATAAGCTCTTCAAGCAAAAGCCTCACAATGGTGCGCAACGTTAGTGTACTCTCGTAAAAGCCCTAGACTTCCATTGTTAGGGCTCACGGAAAGTTATTCGTGTAATGTCGTAATAAGGAGATTGGTGGCTTAGGACTTTTGTACTGAGCACTTTGGAAGCAGTGATTTGCGTGGAAGATTCAGATGGAATACGTTTTATGGTTTTTATATCAAATGGATGGAAATGTATTTTAAGTTTGAAACGCGATTTACGAGTATGTAATAGGTTTTGGTAAGTTAGTCTTTGCTAGAATCTTTATACCAAAATTTTACAAAAAAAGACTGGTATAAACAGATACATATACAGCTTCGTTGCGACCTACACATGCAGCATGCAGTCTATATGACGTTATGTGATATTGTCGCTTCTAGACACAATAGAACAAGTGAATTCTTGTTCTATTTGGTATTGGCACCAATTCACATTCACATTCATGTCATTGTGTTCTTATGACGAGTCTATAAAAAGTGTTTAGTTATGACTCAGATGAGGCTTAAAAAAGTAAGTTTCGTCGCTATGCCAAACTCTTAGACAAGTACAGAACAGTAAACATCTGAACTGCATAAAGACAGAAGACTGTATAACGACGCAAAGGCACAACTGGTATACCAGTGCTACTGCAGGGAATAGCAACGTCTAGCAAACTAATACCTTAGAAATCGTACAAACGATGGTATAAGTACAAAATTCTTGTTGCCTTCGCAGTGCAACGTTGTATGAACTCGATACTACGTCTATCTGACGTTCCACAAAAGGAATACAATAGATCGCACGCGATGTTCCCATCGTAACAGCTCGTAAACGCGCTCGATTACCCATGGAAGCTTATCGGCGTGATCGATTCAATTTCAAGCGGTTTCGCTTTCCGCGACCCGTATAGGTATTCCAATGCAAGAATATCGAAGTATTTCCGTACAAGTTCTAAGTAATAGTGATGCACATTTTATAAAAGAGGAACTTTCCTTTTTCTTCTTTCTAATGTTAACTTCATAACTTTGTTACTTATTATACAACTGTTTTTTTCTATACCGTTCACTAATTTACTCTGTCTACTTATTTTTTTATCGTAACTCCAAACTTCCACGGGTTGCTTGGAAGAGATTCTCTGTTTAGTGATAAGGCCTCCTTTTGTATGTACAATTTGTCTTAATTGCTTTGTCTTAATTTTTGTATTTTCTTATGTTTGGTGTACAATGAAGAGTTTATATAAACAGATAAACTTTGAACTGTGTGCACACGAAGCCTCTTGAACTGTGTTCATAATATGAACATACGTAATGTGTTGGACAGTTTGAATTTGGATGGGTGATCGTCCAAATTACGTCACAGACAATTCGGTAATCGGCAATTAGCACGTCTACGACTGTCGACAACGGCTGCATACAGACGTTACTTGGCAAGTGCCTAGTTTTTTTTATAGAAGATACTGACGACGACTTTAGATATGTATTTGGGCTATTCGAGAAAAAGATGCTGTCATCCATTCAGTCAAAAGCACTTAACATAATATGCGAATTACATAAAAAGCAATTGTCCAACCGACTTGTGATACCGGTGTAATTAATGCTGTTTTTGTATTGGCCAATTAAAAATGTTGATGATACTTAAAATCGTAAGAGATTTTTTGTTACAATCAACGTACCAATGTTTCCAGGTCACGGTCTGTGCACAACACTCCCCAGACACAAGCACTAGGTTGCTCAACTCGATGTTATTCAGCTCACGGTGCAGATGCCTATTCGGGCGGTGCGTTCGTGTTTCATGCAACGTTTACCAGTGGACCGAGATAGTTGGCTGTGGCGACCACAACTACAGCTCCCGAAAACTTGGCATTCGATGGAGCGAGCAGTTTCAATGGATCGAGTCACAGGGACAACTCTGTTGACCCTGTCTCATCTCTTCAAATACGAATTGTACCTTTATATTAACAAAATATAATCATACACCCCATTAAACGTATGTTATCACCTATAACCGGAGCTCCACGATTGTCCCTCTGACGAGATCCTTATGCTTCTATTCACTGATTTACGAAACGCCAGAGTTACAAACTAAAGAAAGAGTTAATAGGTATCAAGTTAGTAAAACAAAGTTCAATTCTCAACGTGACAAAGTTCCAACAGAACACAGCATCAGCTCTTTGATAATACGATTGAGATATTTCATTTTATGCGTCCTCGGGGTACGAGCAAAACGGTTACTCCGTCATAAGGATGTTGTAAGCGAATGGAGGCGGGGCAGAGGCGTAGATCGTTGTAAACAAACCTCGACATAAGGAATGCTGTCGTTTTGCAAGATGCAACGTTCTCGAGTGCTCAGTGGATTGGCGTCAGGGCGCGTCTAAACTATAACAACTAAGAATTAGTAGCGAAAAACGTCACATCTTGCGTATAGTCTATAGTAATATTATAAAGAGGAAATATTCTTTTATCATTAGAATCCTACATTCCCTGATGAACGGGAAATTTTTACGACAACGGGGGCAGGGATAAGGGGATATTGACGAGAACAGGGAAATGATTCCGAGGCGATACCGCCTCAGAATCCTCGCCTCGTGATTTTTATTATTTGACACTAGTTAAATAATAAAAATTGGTATGTAAAGCAATACTAAATATGCCCGTCCATGACTCCAAAGGTGCGTCAAGCAATTGATTATAGATTTTATCAAAAGACACTAAGAATAAACTTAACTTTGTCGAAAGTCTCAGTCAATATGCAACGTTTTGTGTACTCATTGGTATGTCGGATACTTTTTAAATTTTCCGCAAACGACAAGCGCGTCTGAATTGGTATACTCGATGGTGTAGGGTCCTTATTGTATGGAACTTGGAGGTTAATCGCCGGCTCTTTATATCTTTTCTGGTAGTAACTATTCTAAAATGCCGCCATGAAAAATAAAATTGGATGGTAATATAGACTATATACATTCATATTTTAAACCAAGAAGTGTTTGTATTAAAAAGGGTGTTTTTGGTAAGAAAACTTTTTTTTTCAAGTACATTTAAAATATTTCAGTGTGATGTATCTTTGAAAGGAACAACATTTTTTTCAAAATACTTCAACGATTTCTCGTGTTAGTTATTCGAGCAACGCTTATCACGGCGTGTGTTATGCAGTATGCAATTAACCGGCGCCCAGCTAACTTGAGATTGTTCGGTAAACGGATCCGATTAGCTAACGTCTCGTTCTCATGAGTAATTTGGGTCGAATATAATTGGCCTGTCATAATTACTCACACGTATAAGCATAATTATGTGTACACAAAAATGTACGTTCCTGTTTGTCCGTTGATGTTTGAATAACATTTTTACTACTTCTGCCGTCACATTAAAAGTTAATTGTGTCAAAGGATAAAAATGAACATACTCCCTGGGATGGAGTATTTTATTCTGAAAGTTTTTTTTTCGAAATCTGGTCACCTGTTTTTATTTTTAAATAATACACAGATAACAAACAGACAAACAAAATATGTCTCAGGCTGCATAGTATAGTCCGTATAGTCGAATCTGCTCTTATACCTAATACCTTCTTATTCGATGTTTCCGTTTGGAACTATCCGTTTGAAAAAAAATACTCAAAGATCTGCGAATATTTTTTTGCTTAATGCAGATGATGAAGCAATTGATCTATCCTTTGTCCAACATGTAAAATCTTAATAATCACATTAGTTTTTGAAATAGCTTCATATGACAAGCTGTTGCATAGTTCCGAAAGCATATTAAATTAGTTTAGAAGCGTTACGTGGCGAAGCTGGGTTAGTTTCAGTCGCTATTTGCAGTCTAAAATTACATAGTTCTGTTACCTGTGCGCCAGTTCTATGCCATATCACAGTGATTACTTCCGAGAAATCGATACCATTTAATAGGTATAGTATTAAACCGGATTTGAATAACGTCATTCATAATTTTACATTAATATCTTGTTATAGGAATGTTCTACTGAGTTTTCTAAGAGTGGCGACGTAAATTCTTAATTCTTACCGTGTCGAATGAAAGTTTTTATTTTATTTAAATCAGCTGCGTTGTTGGAATTCCAGATAGGAAATTGGGCTCAATATTCCGTAGCCACGTAGTCGTTGTGATTAGATTTGGAAATTTGATACAAGTATCAGATATCTAAATTGCATTTAGATTATATATTTTGCCTTAAACAAAATGTATGGAACATACAAGTGTGTAGTAAATAACAAATTTATAATTGTGTATTTTTGCACCCATTTCTATAAATGAACATAAAACTAGTTTAATTTTAGCTATATCATTATTACTTCTACCTTTGGTACTCTAGTATTTTGGATTCATTTATTTGAAATATTGGCACCTACTTTAGAAACCTAGAAAACACACAAACAAATACATTTAATTCACTCTTAAAATAATTGAGTTTAAATATTTCAAAAGCACTTTTTTAATCATTTCCTTTGTCCACAGATGCAGAACATAAACAATATAGTGATGTTCCCTGTGGACAGTCTATTGAAAGGTGATCTCCGAGGGGTCAGGGGCGATCTCAAGAGGCCGTTCGATAAGGCGTCCAAAGACTATGAGTCCAAGTACCTGAAAATCGAGAAGGAGAAAAAATCACAAGCGAAGGAGGCCGGTCTCATTCGGAGCGAAGTGACGTCAGCAGAGATTGCGGATGAGATGGAAAAGGAGAGAAGATTGTTCCAATTACAAATGTGTGAGGTATGTCGTTATTTTTTAAATTTCAATACCAATCACCAATTAATTTGAAAATGGAAGTAGCGTTATTATTTAAACTAAATTAAACAATTTGAAAATGGAAACATTTAGCAACGAGCACGAAGTCACGACCTATGAATCGTAAGAAATAAAAGATAGATATGGAAAGTAATTCTTAGTGAGTCCATTATTCGTCCAATAGCGTGTAGCATCAGAGTTGAGTTCTTAAACTCAACTCTATCAAAAGTCTTAGGAAAGATCTGAAAACATTCGACTGGTGAACCAGTAATATTTATCGTCACACGTAATGTACCAATAAGATATCCGTACAATAAATAAGAAGCACATTTCACATATGCGGCATATGTAATGTTGCCAAAATTTTCATTAGATTAGACGAGTGAGAAGCAATGGGGAGAATGTCGATATAAACTAGTAATAGCAGAACCGTGCCAAAACTATAAAACAAGTTAGCTCTAAGTGTCGGTGCTTAGTCGTTAAAAACACATAAATACAAACAAAGAACAAAGAGCGTGTACGTTAAGCGATTTTATTGTATAAGCTATTTAACTGACGCTGAGCAGTTAAAGCGCTTTAAGAGGTAATCTATTTAATGTTAAATAGGAAAACATACTTAGAGCTTACGATTGATAGACTGCGCTTAGTAGGTAACTTAATGTTTGAATTCCGATAGGGCAAGTGAAAATTTGATTTTTTTTTCATTTGATTATCCAACAGCGCATACGCATAGTGTATTTATAATTTTTTGCATTATTTTCTAAATTCCAAAGGATTTCGTAAGCAGGGAACTATGTAGAGCCATAGAGGTGCCCGTGTCGCTTACACTAACATGACGTAATTTCTGTTCCGTTGGAGTTGTTTGATTGGAGATGTGCGTGCGGCGGGAGGGCGAGGGCTTTGTCATTACTACATTTGGGCATATATTACTGTTTTTAACAACAGTAATTTGGCGTTAGAAAACTGGGCTTTGGAGGCTAACCTAACCCTTGCTGAAGTTATCCAACCAAATCGTCTTAGCGTGACGTTAATGTTCCATCTCTTAGCAACGAAATGCAGTCAATATCGACATTTAATCCCTTTAACCGGTTATGGAATAAAAGCGAAAGAAACCTTTCGTTGTAATTAAAATATTATTTAAAATCCGTTTAATGTTTCTTATAAAATCGCGCAGCAGAAAATTAGTTTTGGCTAGGGGCCGAATGGGAGTCAATGCAATTAATCGCAAGTGCAATTTGCGGCTTCGTTCCCCAGCCATGGCCTGAAACTGTTGCATCGAGCTTGTAACGACGTAGCTCGCGATCGATGAAATTAATGAGGTTAGTCCATTACATGTCGTGCCACACGGTGTGGCTCAAATCTAATGAAGGGTATTTTTTATTACGGGGTAAAAGTCACCTGTTGGCTTCCACAGGTGGCCTTTTATGAGCGGCTTCGCTCGCGTTTGGTTTTACCGTCCCTCGGGAGCAGTTCTGGAGTGTACCCTATGTCGGTTTCAGTGTCGTGTATACACACGTTGTACAAAAGTTTATGATGATCGGTTAAGTAGTTATTGGGTCTTTTATCTCACACTAGCCACGGGTCTTTCTTCACAAAGGCCTGGAGCAAATTCCACCACGCTGCTCCAATGCAAGGTGGCGGACTTTAATATAGTGTATAAAGGAGTAAAAGTAGTACAAATAAACATCAATTTATTAGTAGATTACAAATAAATTTATGTTTTTGATTACAATTTAAAAAGTCTTGACGTTTAGGTAACTCTACGCGGGCTCCAAGATATTCTCTAGAGCAGGTCTACTCAAATATTTGTATTGTGTTTGTAAATTAACTTGCTAGGAAAATAATTGCGGCGAAGGGACTGGTGAAATCCCTCTGGAACTTATTTTTTCTTCATTGCAGTCATTTAATCAAGATCCGTCGGGAGGGCCAATTAATTTGGTTCAAACTCGCACCGGTACAAAATTGGCTATATAACTACCACTTTGCGGTTAACGAATCTACATATTTCGCCTTTGAATTTCTTTTAGATTTTTTTCTTTTTTTATATCAATTCTTGAGTTTTAAATATTTCTAACCCTTTTAATAATTTATAGTTTAAATTGCGCTGTCATCGACATGAAGTCAATTTGTAAATGAAACATAAATGCTTTATTTTATTCACTGGGTGATGTTAGAACTGTATATGAATTATGTGCTCGATTCAGTTGTTATTCGCATACGTTTAACTACAGCTGTCACAGTTCAGAATAATATTTTAACGGTCTCCTTCCGGTACCCTTCCTCCTCTTCCTCCTCTTCCTCCCTGTTATTATTTTAAATGTTATGTTATCTCGCACAAAGCATTTTAGTGTCAAGCAACTGCCAAGTTAACTTCCCATTGTCAAGGCTTTTTTTCAAAACAAAACATAAGACATACAAAAATTATACGGAATTAGTGCACGAGGAATTAATTGAAACTCAGTGTTTGATTCCTCTGACTGCTTTTAGTGGCACAAGCACATCAATTCGGTCCAAATCTTTACACACATTCAAAATACGTCCTTCACCTACCTTTTAATCAAGAAGAACGTTAATGCGGACTATACATTTCAGTACGTAGGTACCAACAACAATTATTTTATGCTCCAGAAAATTGTATGGACACAAAACCACCGGGACAAACAAATGTAAAACAAAACAGAAACTCTTTGAGCTCTTTCGAATCCAAGCTTGACGGAAAGGTCGTTGTTTCGAAACCTCGTGGTGACATTTCAATTACTCTCAGCGTATCACGTTCAGAAACTTTCGGCGTATATGCATAGCATACGTGAGTGTAGCGAGTGGGGCTGTGAATGACCGACCTCATGCAATTACACTTGTCATTGTCAACCGTATTGCCGAGTTCTCTCGGATTTGAAACCGTGCATCCATTGTTGAATTAGCTCACTCGTAGGATCGGGGTATAGGCTTGTGGTTGGTGGATTTTTTCTTTGTTCCGGTTGTGGGCACTGTGTGCCATCATTTATGACGAGTTGATGCTACTACTTGACTATAGTCAATTCTTATTAGTGTACTAGCTTTTGCCTCCGGCTTTGCCAGCCTTATATGTATATTCAAAATATTAGCAGATTTTTCTGACTTACTTGACACTTATTATTATTTACGTATCATTTGACCAATTCTTACCAAGGCTTAAGCCTATGTTCCGTAAAGATTTATCTAGACCCGTTTAGTAAAGTAAACTTATTTCCGTGAAAGGGTAACGAACATCCTCACAAACATTCGTATTTATAATATTAGTGGGGTTGTTTTCTGACAATCAATACTAGGATATGTTACAGAATCTATGAATAAATGGTTTCACCAATTATATTGACAGTATCTTTGAAACTTTCAATAAAGCAGAATGGAAAATACTACCACCGCTATACCCCCAAAACCATTTGCCATTAGTATCGATGAATTGCGTAACTTGTCTAAATATACTAGTGTATTACAGAATTCAACTACAAATTATTTACGAACGCCAATCGTTCGAAAGTACCGAAGTCGAGTTATCGCGCGATACGCGGCTGACGTTATGATTTATCTGTTTTCAGATAATTTTGCACTGGCAACGTTGCATCAGTGCATTGTGTACTCGACTGAGCCTGAATAAATAGCTTTTAGTATCAGATGTTATCTTTGATTTACAATTTGATTGTAAAATTGATGCTCGGTAAGAAGCAAACGGGCAGGCAAATGGTTTTATGTCAAGGGACGATAGCATGCATTGCAATTTACATTTATGGTGTCAGGAGTAGGATACAACGCTAAGTACTGAAGACCCTTGTTACTTGTCATTTCCTTGAATGGGGAAATCCCCCCATGGGCTATGGGATCTTTTCATGTTCCTGTATAACACTGAACTCATTACAGCATATGGCGTCAAGGTTATCTAACTTACTTGATTTCCCTGCATTATTATGTAGAGTATACAAAAAGGTAGTTGAGCACTTAATTTTTAAATTTATACATGACCATAATGTCTAATTGAAACCGAGGAGGATTTTACGTTCGAAACGGTTGACGTAAATCACAGAAATTATATTAAAATTAACGCGAAGTATTGCCATAATTGCAGAGTCATTTCGTCCTGATATCCAATTAATATAAATTGTGAGGAAGCATTCCTACGTAATTACCATTCGCAATGTGTCTTTGTCACAACCGACCGACGACCGACAAACGACGGTATTTCCTCCTGCTATTATCGTATGCTATCTGCCGATATAGGTAGAATAAAAATAATAATTTTCTATGTTATCTGAGTACACAAACTTGAAAGATTATACAAAAAATAACAATGTTTCGAAATGATGAAAATCATATAATATAAAGCAGCATTGTATATGAGCGTGAAAGCAATTTTTTGGTGCTGGTTCGATACTTGTCGTTGTCGTTTATGTTGTTTATATAACGACAACGACAAGTATCGGATATGTATTGAAACGTATAAGGGAGTTTACATGGGTTAAAAAATTGGCAACGTAGTTTATGTACGATTCAATCTAAGATATAACATCTGATGATGGAATTTTAGGGCCGTGATCCCCTTTAGATATGGCCATGGTAATCTGCGAGATTCATTTTATTAGTAGCTGGTCAAGGGCGGGTAGGTAAAATTACATAACTTTGGGGTTTATTTCTTTCACGAAGGCATCCCCACAATTTATCATTTTAAAATAACTTGGTCACAATTAATCTTTTTGACACATATAATATTACTAACTTATGCCTATTTTTATCGATATTCAAACGGTCTGGAGAGCAAAGTGCGCTCCTAATTACAGTAGGAGAAGGTAGCAGAAGCTAAATCCTTTGAAACACAAAATTTTCATCCCCGAAAACATCCAAATGAATGTTTATAAATATTTAGGCATGTAGTTTAGGCGTCTGATAACGTTAGCGAGATCGAGCATTACAAACAGAAATTACCACCATGTGAAATTGAAGTCTTGTATGACATCAGAATACGTTGTTATTTCACAAAGGATCACTTCAAAGCTTTTCCGTTCCAGTCTATTCTCACGTACTAGGGATAAAAATAGATGATAACTGGGACTCGTAGTAGGATATCTAGAATGTGAGGCATTTTTATATTAAATATATGTATCATAAGAACATCTTGTTCACTCGAAGTTAGTGATCATAGGACTCCAAGGAGACATAACACAGATTTTAAACAGAGCGGATATTCTACTTGAACTTCAATTACAACTGTTTTGACAAACTACGATAATATGACAAAAAAGATGGAGAATGATTCAATTTAGTTCCTTTATCTGAACCTTTTTCTTTTTTTTATCACACATAAACCTGGCGAGAAACAGACAATCCACTAAATGTTACAACACCTGTACCGTCTATAAACATTTGCAATAGCCGAGGAGTTAATGCATCGCTGGATTTGACAGAGAGTTCTTTAAGGGCTTGTTACATAGAAAGAACCACATATCTGAGAACTCGGAATATATATATATTTTTTTATGGTTTTGAGGTAGCAAACGAGCATGCAGTCCACCTGATGGTAAGTGGTTACTGTCGCCC
>DWTF01000762.1:0-10556 GCA_018250225.1 Udranomia kikkawai
GCACGGGAAACGCATAAATTAGTATGATCTGATTTTGATGAAGGTGTGGAATAGAAAAGTTCGTTTGCAAATGAACTTGATTTTTATATGGCATTGATCGCCTAGATTCACAAGTGCTGGTCAGCAAACGCTGTTTATTTATGTTTGGGAGTAATTTTTAGTTCTTTTTTCCTTGTTGCTATTCGGGATTCTGCCGAATATTGCCGAATATTCGTGCCATCTCTAAGGACATTAGATTAGATTATTTGCATTGTTAAATAAATGATCCGGCAATTTGAAACGCGTCGCGAGTCATCGTCTATTGAAACTCAAACATTTCCTTTGCAACAAAACGGGAAATTTCCCGTCATAAAACATGGTACACTACATCAGCGGATAATATTTTTTATGCGAGGAATTAAGTAGAAAAACAAAAATGACTTCATTATTTAATCTACGTCTATAAATACGACCTATTTCGGTTGTTTTATGACTCAAACTGTGACTTCCAGTGCTTGACAATATTGGCTATCTTCCATCTATATAATCGAATAGTTATAGATAATACTCGAAATCAAGGCAAATCTGGAACTTTTGGCGATACGCCAGGCGGAACCCGCGTCATAAACGTCGAAGGAAGCAAAATTTAAAAGCTTCTAATCAATACGGGGTTAATGCGTAAATGGTATTATGGCATTTTGACATGTAGTCAACTTTGTAAATTTCAAAATAAGATAGACATATTTACTGTTTTACGGGATCATCTTTGCTTTGTGATTTTATTATCGATTTTGGGTTGTATACATCTTTCATTTCACTACAATTTAAAGGAAAATCTGTTACGGTTTGTAATTTTTCCACTCCCGCACAATTGTATAAATACTAAGAAAAATGTATTTGGAATCCCATTCAAAGCATTTTTATAAATCGTGACAAAAATGTTAATTAGCCTATTTGCAATTGGTCTTGAACACATGGCAGTGAAATCCAAACATGGTCAAATTTAAAGATACTTATCTATCCTTAGTGTTGTGTTGACGTCATTTAGTAACTTGATAGTATGTTAGAGCCTGCATCAAGTATCACATATATTCACTTGTATAATGCTATAGAGCGGGCTACAAATATACTTAACAGTAAGTACAATTCGGCTTTTTAAAACCATAACACACGATATTCCCTAGTATTTCTACCGCTTATTGCTTTACTCCTTCCTTTAAGAATACACTCTTTAAGAATATACTCTAGCTAAGAAGAGAGAAAACACCTAATGCGGCAAATACATTAATTACTACTATTATAATAACGTCAATCGAGTCTGACAAATTCGTAGCTTGAGATTATGTGATAACCCTAAAACTGCAAAGTATAAACAACAAAGTTGACCAGTTTTGAGTAGTTTAAATTTGTGCTCTAGTTTTGTACTATATTTCAGATACCTTACAAACAACGTCTATAGAAGACGTAATACAACGTCTATAGATAAGTAATGCTCTTCAAATCTACTGACCCCACACAAATATTACCACTACCACAAAGCAGCTATTCTCATTATAACTGTACGTGATGCACCGGCCCCGGAAATATTGGACAAATTACAACAACATTGCACTCTAATAACTACACAATAGTGACTGTTATTTTCAGTGAAAATGTACAGCCAGTGCCTAATTGGCTGAGGCTTTGAACTCTAATGATAGTTCGCCGTCTAAACGACTAGCCACGCATTCAATGACCATACAGTTTTGACACGTTATTACAATACGCGATGGTCCAAATTGTAGTCCTCAAACATGTGTCAATTTGCGGCACAAGGAGGGTCAAATGTATTGCAATCGCAACATAAAGTAATAGTTTAAAGGCATTGTAAAGTGACAGTTTAATTATACACGACATCAATTTAAGTCAAATATAGAGCAAAATTGAGAGACAACTAGGTACAGCAATAGAATATTAGTCTTTGTTTTAATATTTGAATGACGGACATTGTCGTTTCATGTTTCAGTGTTCTTAGTGCACTATATTTAAGTAAACAAAACGTACAAGCCATTTGATGTCGACTAAAGTTTTGAGATGAAACGGCTAGGTGATAGTTATTACTTTTGTGTCCCATTCATTCTGAGTGTCCATTTCTGAGCTAAATCCTTTCCTAGGAAGATACTCACACCTGTAGTAGTGTCGAAATGATGAATACGAGTACGGCAAACCTAATCCTTACATATTATAAAACTATGCTGTCTATTCGCGATTTTATCAAGATCTTTTAAACGTGTTTTTATACGTTTTTTACTAAAAGTTAGTGGAATTCTTATGGAAGGTTTAGGCCACCAAAATATGTTTGCTCCTTTCATGGCATGCCGGAGTATAACGTAAGCCTACGGATTTACGCGGGAAACACTTTGTGACACACTGAATTCCAAGCGGGGAAGCCGCGGGCACAGCTAGTCTTAAATACGATCATAAATTCATAACGAAAACCGAACGCTAAAACTAACAAATGCGGATGGACTGTCCGATGAAGCGTTATATTTCGGTTCTTTGTATCATCGACGCGGTTGTTTAAAGGATCCGTTTAAAAGCTCTTTTGTTTTTTCAGCTATTTTTGACTTTATAAAAGCAAATCTGCAGTTACTCATTTTGTTTTCATTTCTCAGATTTGATTTTCTGAAAGTTATAACGGCGGGATGGTGGGATGAATTGTAATATGTAAACGGAATAGCAACTGAATATACTTTGAATCTTTATTCGATTTGTATCCTAGTGCCTACCGCAGAGCTTGAGTGATGATTCGGTAGAAAATTCAACATTTGCTTCATTTCAGATTTTATTAACAATCTCAAAACACCCCTGTGCCATATTAATTCAATTGTGTTTTTCACTTAGAATGGAATTTTAACCCATAATCTCCTTCATGTATAGGTACTGGCATCATTTTGGAAACTTATAAACGCCTGTATGCTGTCTTTAATGGACCGTGTTATTTTATTTTCTGAAGATTCTTATTTATTCAGATTCTCGGCCTGGCTGATGAATTTTAATCCTTACTGACATTTCTAAGCGTTGTCTACATCACTCGAAAATTTCGAACATTCAACATTGTAAATTAAAAAAGCAATGGCGATACAAAATGTATACTAGTAACAAAGTTTCCTAATAGATAACATTCTCGTACAAGATAGATACTACTATCTGTAAATACAGCAGTATACCTTCATAACTCGGGTGAACTATTGACCGCTACTGATTGCCCGTCATTACGGGTAATACCGGATGGACCCAGGTGGGCGGGTCTTACGAATCCCATATTGCAATTGATTGATGGGTTAATTCGTAATTGTCGTACGGCACGGTCACGACGTGCGATACCGATTGCCTTAGGCCATCCAGGGTTGGTGAGATCGTGTTATTACTGCTGACCCGTCGCACTTCGTATTGTCTTAGAATAATTTTCCTGTCCCCGTTCCCGGTCCCAGTCCCCATCCTCCGTTATCGCACCAAAGAAGAAGTAAGAATTCATGAGAACACAAATAAACAAATAATTCGCTATATAAAAATATTGCGACTATCAATTGAGATATAAACAAAAGAGGGCAGCAGAGAGGAACTGTGACGACTCACACAGACGGTCACACTTCAGTCTGTCAAGAGCGAAGACTGAGAAGTAGACTGTAATGAGTAGAAAACGAATGTAGTCAGATGTGATATCCGCAGTCCAAAAATATATAGACTCAATAAGAATTCGAGAAACTAGATTTAAATGTAGTAGTTATGGGTAGGCCAGTTCAGTTTATTGGCTAATCTAGCGTATACCAGACATTCTCCCCCCCCACAATTATGTATATCAGTTAGTAGAATATACCTGTGGCATAAAATAATGGCTAGTTTTAAGTATTGTATCTCGTATTTCCTAGCACATTACAACCGTATATCGTTTTAGCAACCCTGTATGGAGCCGCGGGGCCATACATTAGCTATAGTAAATGCGATTCGTGATCTGTATTATATCAATAAATGGGACGTAACAAACACATCTCGTAAACTATTCGAAAGTATACTTAGACCAAGATTTGTAACTTTAATAATGTTTTCAGATTTAAGGGATTTGTCATTTTTTCACTATGGCATGGGGTTCTTCAAACGTAGCACAAAAAGAACTTTACTTCAAAGCCGGCGTTGCATTGGCGATACCTCTGGTGTTACAAAGGTCCATAGGCGACGGTGATCACATAACATCAGGTGACCTGCCTTTTCACTTAATTCGATAAAAACTAGCCAACCCCAAAGTCTGTCTTGCATGAAAGCTGAGAGATGATTTGCCAGTCGTTCTCAATACGTCGAAAATTTCTTGTGTACCGTTGGAGAAGATTTGTTACCGAGAAAAAGGTTCAAAGCTTTAATAATAACGCATCTACTTACGATCTCTACAAGAAGTACATATTTTAGTTCAGTTTGAGGCGGAATATAAATGTTTAGGGTTGTAGAGTTTGCTATTCTAATGGTACACATATTCGCTGTTTAACACACTCATCATTAGCAGCAAAAGCATATTAAGGTAATGTCGCAAATTAGTGTCATGCTGCATTAAGATCTTGATAATGATATATGTCATTATATTAACTTAATACGGAAGCATAATAACTTTGTCATAATGACATAATAGCTTAATATATCAGCTTCAAAGGTATATTTAAATATAATAAAATCAATATACTTAGTGACATGAGACGATATTTGTAATGCGTATTTTACAGCAATCGAATGCTACGCATATACAAAGACATTACAAGAGATGGACCAACATTACAACTTTCGTAAGAAATCCGCTTGAAGCAATTTTTGCGGGTGCAAGGGCGCGGAACGTGAATGAAAATGAAAAGGAAAGAGACATTTTGTCTCGCTTGCGCAACTGCGACTACGCTTCGCGAACAGCGGGCCATGGTCCGATACGTGGTTTAAGTGAAAAACGTATCGGGCAAGCGTATTGTCGGTCTGTCTATAATATCTTTGGCTACATAGTTATGTCTATTAACATAGGCATAGGTTAGTTCTTCTTCTTCAATTGCCCCTAAAAAGTGTTTACTCTTAACGAGTACTTACCGAATGTTGCTAACGATAAGCAAACACTGCTAGCACGAGCTTCAAATAGTAAAATAACAAAATACGCGTAAAATTTAAACGCTATTTATTATGTGATGACTATCATTGTCCTACTCGCTTACATTATTTTGTATTTAACCAATGAAATATTACTTACAAATTATAGAGTCGATGTTTTCATTTTATAAAGGCGTTATTAAATAACCTTTTAAAATGATGTCATTAATACCTCAGGTATTTAAATTTTACTTGAATTTTTAATTGAAGTTGGCAGAGCAAATTATAAAGTGTTTTATGCCAAATTTAAACATTGTAAACCAAAAAAGTAATATAAAATACCAGCAACGTATTTGAATTGCCATATAAAATGCAAGTACATACCCAACCTCATATACTTTTCGCATTAATTATCGTAATGGAGTCCAAGCTTTAAATGTATTTAAATATTTATTTTAATTAATGCAAAAATGCACGCATGCCCTTAAGGCAACTAAGCCCTTGATCGAACGATCTATAAGTAATAGTAATGACTTCATATAAACTGCGTATCTAGTGTATAGTTTAGATATTTTGTTAGATAAATCAATTGTATCTTAAGAGGTACAAGTTCATATCTGGATTGGTCACGAACTTTCGACTAATAACCGTATCACTGATCGATATAAACTGTATATTTTTAGTGTAGGTATACAAGTCACCTGAATGTTTATGATATTTGTCGGAAATATTTACCAACAATGTTTGTATGCAATAAACGCAGAATTAAATTACAATACCTACTACCGAAATGTTGTTTTCTTGAAACAAAATATTCCATAAACAATTTTGTTTAAAAACAGAAAGCAAATGAGTGCAGTGGATGGGTTTTAATGTGGTTAAACATTCATTGTCACAGACAAAAAAGTTCAAGAAAGTCAGATTATTGATTTTTTCAGCGTAATTTGATTTCAACGAACAACAACGGGCATTCTTAAAAATAGATTTGTAAAATCCACTTCAAAATCACAGCAGAAATTACTTGCCTACAATTATTGTACAATAAATCATTTAACAATTTCCATTTTAATACAACTGTCAAGTTAATACTACTGTAGGTTGTTTATAGTTATAAGTAATTGCTAGGAACGCAGAAGACAATGTAACGTACAATTGATTTTTAAATCTTGAATTTTAAAGCATGGTGTAGATGTTGTATGATGTTTTTCAAATAATTATGTAGGTCTAGATGTGAACATTTGGTAATTCATTTTTTTAATAAAAACAACTTAATTATAATGGAACAGGTCAATACTAGAAAAAGCTTTCATCTACTTTTTCTGCGTTATAAGATGAATCGCTGGCGGGTGTAAAAATATTTGTGGCCTTCCAACTTGTGAAACCACCAACCAAAAATTGTGGCAGACCAACTGCAGATATAGGCATATCATGCACGATTGCAGCTTATCGCCATCAAAATGAAAGTAAGAAAGTAAAAGAAAGAAAGAAGAAAGGAAACCGAAAGAGAAGAACAAGAGAATATTAACAAAGCTACAGAAAATCAATTCCTTGGTAGTGATATGGAAATTAAATAGACCTGAGAATGGAATGAAGATGCTGTTGCTGAACTATTTCAATAAATGAAAGCATTAATTGGTATCTAGTGCCAAATTCATGGACCGAATGCCAAAAGTTTGCCAAATGATTTATTGTTAGTAACGATTCTGCATGAATGAAATTGAATTCATGAATTGGAAGACTTTGGAACCACGTTAGCAACGTAAAATTCAGAGCTCAGTCTGATAACTTGAAACGAAATTGGAATGCTTCTTTAGGAAAATGCCTCATCATGTTTTGAACACGAGACCAGCTTTATACAACTGCTAGCTACTAATCTGAGGAAGGATGAGGAAGAAGAAGCAAAAGTCTACTGAGTATATAAGTATAGGCATAGAGAAGGGTAAACAGCGTAAAAATCCCCCAAATATTTATTTAAATTGGAAAAGATACTTAACTATTAGTAGCAATTGTTTGTACCTAATGTCAAATGATTTTACCACGAAATAAACGATATAGTCGTACTTTACAGAACCTTCAATGTCCGTGCGAATTATGCCTATAAATGTCACGTTTCAAGCATCGATCGTGGCCAGCATTACTCAACACGCATTAATAAATCTTCGGGGGCGCCACTCGATTATGAATCTTTCATACCAACAATAAACATTGCATCCTGAACAGAAATTTATTTACGTTTATTGGAACGCCTCGCAACACTGCTTGCTTTGTAAAATTGGTTGTTGCTACCCAGAAAATTTAAGTTACGTTAGGGATATCTCTAGGGTTACACGGACGACACAAATCATCATTGTGGAGTTGATGTTGAGCAACGAATTTGCGGTAAAGGTCATACTTGATAGATGGTATTACCTATTAGCTGCCGAGGCTTCAATGGATGTATATGTACAATGTACTCACTTTTCCATAGATCTATACAAACAAAATTAGTAGAAATTAATTCTGTATCATTAATTTCTAGTCACCAGTAAACTTCTTCACAGCCTAAATAAGCATTACTGGATCCTTTGTCTCCTGTGGCACTTGGCTGTACTTTTCCTAATCATTCCTCGCAGTTGCATTGCACGTGCAATTAATATTGGCGTTTACATAATATTCGTACAATGAGATCATTATATCAGATGCGGTGCTCAAAGACTGGAGTCCTGACCCGCATTAGTCGGTTGGCTGGGCACCGTCATACGCTTGAACTTTGCTCCCTGCACGATGACCTGAACGAACCCAGGAATTCGTAATTGCAATAAATTGTAATGATGCTAATAGTATAAAAGTATCTACGGCTGGGAATTAATTTACAGATGCACCTAGCGATAAGGTGGATCTGATAGTAAATTCTAAGCGACTCCTCTTGAATTTACTGCTTTAAACGTATTTCATTGAAATTCTAACTTAAGAACTAACGAACTGAGACTTGCAATTTAAGCAACTAAAAAGACGGTGAGAACAGAATTGTCGATGGAAAATTATAATGTGTAGTCACAAGCCTCTTGTGAGAACATCGTGGAAGAATGAAATAATATATTCACGAATAGTATAATAACGGACAGTTTCCAAATATCCCATTAAAACACCTCAGCGGCCATGCACCGCTCTTACAAAGTAGCTATGGGAAATAAAACTCAAACTTGAAACTTCTAGTGATATAAATTATTATACCCTTTTAGACTCTCCAGGGCAGGCACTAGTTTTAGTGGTGTTGATGTTATGCATTTTTTATGACCAATGAAGTGATCCCACTAATCAAATGAAGATCATTACTACATTATAGCAATACGTGCCGACAGTAAACTTCGTTATCACACGACAAATATGCCACCAGGTGATAAAACGTACGTTCGATGTTAAGTAAATATTGGTGAAGTATCGTTCCGAAAGTCGATTAGTAGCGAGCGACCTTTTGTGTCAAATGTTTGATCAAATAGTTTGTTTAGGGCGATTGAGACAACTTCTGACTTGATGAACTTTATGTCTAAAAAGTAACCTGGCTTGACTAATATGAAATCGTGGTTTAAAAAATCAATATTGAAACTTTACCGTCGAAGTTTAATATGGCGCATAATATACTTAAGAAAATTTAGTTAAATTCTTATTTTCAACACTGTTCAAGACTCTTGAATGGAGCCGATAGATATTTTCGTCTACACCTTCCTGGCATGCTTTCTTATACATAAATATAAGTTAGTTATTGGGCGTCTTCAGGTTTAGAGCGGCTCGCAATTTCGCATAGAGTTCTTTATTGTTTATTGCATTTCGCACTACCGAAGGAATGCACGCACTCTAGGTAGTGTCATAGATTTGCCGCGTGCTAAATGTTTCAGTTGCAACATGCTTTTGGTATGCATATCTACAAACACCTCTGTCTCTTTCTATATTCCTACACGATATATATTCGTCGTATCTAACAGTTTATATTTAAGGTTTTGAAACGTATTTTTGTCGTCTAAATATGATTAAATGTTTTTAGAAACATCAATGATGCTTGATAGTCGTTTATCGATACATTAAATTTTATTTTTATATGCAGACAATGAAATATAATATCCTACTAGTTTCTACGAAATACTTATTAGTTATGAGTCAAGAAAAATATACACCTATAGTTTTTCACAATGACCTGTAAATCGCCGTCAGTTTTTATAAAAAAATAGCAAAACAGATTAATAAATTTAATAGAACGGAAATTAGTGGATCTCCTACGCACGTTTATTGCAAAGTTAATAGCTTAAAGTCCATAATAAAATTCATTAAATTAATTTAAAACAATATGACCGGGATAAAATAAAGAAACACCCACACAAAGCTAAATAACGATCGCTGTTTGAATTTTAAAATTAGTGAATGCGGTTGTGTTAAGAAAATATTCGCCATTGTTCTCTTGTAAATCAAATTGTTTAACAAGAATTTGCCTTTGAACAGTATCGCGCTTTATTCTTAACGAAACATGTTATTTTGTTATGATAAGAATAAGATACTTTAAAATATGTAGTGTTCTGGGCCTTTTGAATTTCAATCTCAAGCTGAATTTAAAATTTTCTTGGAATGTACAGGTAAAACAACGTTTTAAGATCGAATATCAAGCATATGCAAGCTACAATGATAGCCACACTTCAATATGTTCGTATAAAACTACCGCTTATCCATTATGTTGTATTTTAAATAAAGCTTTATGGCTTAAATCGGCTTAAATCTGATCAGTGATACACATTATGCAAAATAATGAAAAAAATTTGTTTGTCAAAGCTTTGATATCTGATATTGACTCCGAGCTAGCGTTGGCCCTATTCCAGTAACAGATGTTTATATTAAAATGTACGTTTCATTGATTTTTAACGAGCTATAGGACCAATCAATCTGTTAAATTATTAAACAAATTTCCCATCTCGAACAAGGACACATTCTTTAATAGTTTAGATTGTGATACTCCGCACACAATAAATGAATTAATAATTAAATGAACAAATGAATTCTAAATGTTAACCTTACAGAAGAGAAATGAATCTAATAGTCACTACTGATATCGTACTGCATTTAAATCTTTTCAAAACATTTATTACAAAAAAATAGCGGTCATAGTTTTTAAAGGGACACCGTTCTTTCTGATCCATCTTTCTGGCCCTTTTCCAATGAACAATCAATTACTGGATGAAAGGGTTTACGGAATGTTTGGTAAACAAATGTGAAGCATTGTAATAACTAACATCAAATTAATATATTCGAATTCCCTGCACGTCGTCCATTTGATTCTAACAAATTATTCCAAATAAATATTCACAGCTGGATTAAAATGTTTTGCTACAAAACGGAATGAGGGAAGATTTATAAGTTGTAAGGGAATTACATTTTACGCGGTTTCTAACGGACAGTGATATATATTTTCTAATACATTCGAAATATAACACATACTTTCAAGAATTAATAAACTATAT
>DWTF01000763.1:0-10552 GCA_018250225.1 Udranomia kikkawai
ATATTCTAAAAGAATAAATATTGAACATTGAAAAAAATGATTAGTTTACAATTAATCGACATTGCGCAAAATTTGAAGTAATAAATGTTATATACCCATGAACAGTTAAAAAAAAGTTGAAATCTGTCACTCGAATAGATAATTTTAAGTACTATCCATGTTGAAATGCATTGAAATAGCACTACATAATCCAATATTTACTTCACAGTGAATATTTTTCAGATAATGTTGTTATTGATTTTATAAACAACACAAGAATGTTGTAAACAAATCTATCTTTATATACAAATTTGTTGTTTGTTGTTTATATACAAAATTGCTCGTAACTTTTCACAAGGCGTCTGTTTGCTACGTTCTCAAATCTGATCCGTTCTTTGCAATAAACATAATGTTTTCAAATTATTTTTACGGAGGTTGCTTTCTGTACAATATTTACAAAAACTACTAAAAAGTGTTTTTAGTGAGAAAATCATTGCGCCTTCAATCCGCTATGTATCAATTGTTTTATTTTGGTTGAAAAGTCTCATTGCTAGCATACATTATTTTAATTCTACCTTTAGGTATGTTCCATACTAGTAATATTATCAATCTCCCTAAATAGTGTTAAGAGTAGACTACGGCATTGCAATAGAATTGATTTTATCTGATGAGTTCTTGGGCTATTGGGTCATTTGCCTCATACGAGACTAACAATGAAATCTTGTATTTTGGTTGTACATTTAGAATGAAGAAGAAGAGCAATCTCTTCTAATAAAATCTAAGTGGAAGATTAGGCGCGTATCTAGAGAAAAAAGCATAAATATGACAGCAAGATGGTTAAAGCATTAAATTATAGAGATGTGTGGAGGCTTAAAATAGAGAACATTTATGGCACTATATGAAGTCACATATGTATATTAATAAATAACTTGAATAAAAGATGTATTTATATATTCTACAGTCACCTTATCTACACTGGAACAATATTTTATGAAAGAAAAACTAATTATTGAAACAATATCGACATGTTTGAATTTCTATATATCCGATTCGGCATAGTCATACCACGTTTGTATCTAGACCATCTTGCAATTTATTTTGTAAAGTTCCTAGAGGATTGGAAACTATGCATATCTTTCTTTCTATTTATGATTATAAACGCGGTTCAGGCAAGGGAAGAGGGCAGATTGTGGTTATATTTTACGTTATAGGTATAGGAATTTTTGGTAGGCATCAAGGTACATTTATGTAAGGTTAACAAGTAGGCGTATGTTTTCATTTTTTGAGGCATTATAATATTTTAAAAATATGCCGCTGCTCCATTTCCTCAAAAGGCACCGTGCCTTTTGAGGAAATCAGTCCACTCGAGTCTCAATATAAAAAATAAGAAACACAAATGGGTATACATTTCTTGGCATTGTCTTGAGAAATAATATCTACGACTATTCATATATTTGGAGTAAATTAAAGCACAGACTTTTCTACTTCATCTCTTAAATCTGGTAACACTCCCTACTATATTTACATTTCCTAGGTTAATTACGTAAGCACTCAACACTATCTCTTCTTTCGTTTTAACCAATCTTGTTTTATCATATCCGAACCCTTTTCTCCGATCATTATAACTGCAGCGTTGGTGTTGCCGCTAACTATAGTTGGCATTATACTTGCATCTATCACTCTTAGCCCTTCGATACCATGCACCCTCAACCTTGGGTCCACAACAGCTTGTGTGTCCCAAGACGGTCCCATTTTAGCCGTACCGCTCTGATGATATATAGTCATACTTATTGTTCTCACTTGGCACTCGATATACTCATCAGACATGAACTTATGCTGCTTGCAATTTGGCAGAGGTTTCATATAAAGTCTCGACCCAAATTGTTTGAATGGGGAAGCGTTGGCTACTTTCAAAGCTATCTTAATACCTTCCACAAGGCGGCCAACATCAATTGCGTCCTCGTGATATCGTGGATTCATAATGGGATAGTCGAATGGATTGGAGCTTTTTAGTCTCACGTAGCCTCGCGTATTCGGTCGAAGTAATAGCGGCATGATTGTCCACGCGTCCTTATTTGCTATCGGTTTGTATACAGTGTCATATACTTCGTCGGTGAGGCCTAAGATCTTTCTGACGATTTGACCATTGTCGGAAGAAAATGATGCTGGTGCCATGTGGAATTGGATATCTGGCCACAATCCGGAGCTGTTTGCGTACTTAGTATTTACAAACGCGATGCCTTCTAAACCTCCTAAGGTTGTCATCGGGCCTCTTTCATTGATGACGTAGTTCATAGTCACAGGAAAAGCTTGGAAGCGGTTTTGGACGATTGCAACGGGTTTATCGACTAGAAATGTCAATCCTCCAACACCGACATGGTCTTGCAAGTTTTCGCCGACAGGCAAATCCTTTAGAACTTTTATTCCGACGTCGCGTAAGTGTTTCGCAGGCCCTACGCCCGATAACATCAGCAATTGTGGACTATTTATGGCTCCCGCTGATAATATCACCTCTTTTCTTGCGTATACGACTCTTTTTACGCCGTGCTTTACATATTCAACGCCGTACGCCTTCATGGTCACGGGGTTGATTAGTATTCTCGTCGCCTGCGTGTTGAGAGAAATGTCCAAGTTCTTGCGTGTTCGTACTGGCCGCAAGAAGGCTTTGGCAGTGCTGCATCTCGATCCACGTCTGATTGTGCCTTGAGCTATCATGAAGCCGGTTTGGACGGCACCATTGATGTCCCTATTCTCGTATCCTATTTCTACGCCGGATTCGACAAAAGCGGCCACAAGTGGCGTCCTCCAGGGCGCTTCTTGAACGGTCAAATATCCTCCCTTCCCATGATACATGCTTTTAGCTAAGTACGGATTCCTGTTGTCTTCCGACTTGATGAAGTATTTGAGCACGTCCCGATAACCCCAGCCGGGATTGCCGAACGATTCCCACTGGTCAAAGTCTAGTCGATTCCCACGTACGTATATCATGTAGTTGAGGACGCTCGACCCGCCAAGGACCTGAAATTTAGAGAAAAACGAGAATTATTTTTATTGCGACAAACATTTCATAATCCACATGCCTAAATACGAATATGCCTAAGAGAATATTGAAAGCAGCGTTATTTTGACTTTATCTCTGCGTAAAATTGAGGATATCTTTTTTTTTAATATTGTTAGAAAAAAGGGAATCAGAATACCTTTCCTCTAGGCCAACTGCATCTGTGTTTCTTGAAGCCGAGGCAAGCGTAGGCAGTGGGCTCGGTCTTGTATTGCCAGTCTAGCTTCGTTAGTTGCAGATAGCCGGCTAACGAAGGGACGTCCGTTATCTCGTTTTCGTCTGGACCTGGAATTGTTTGACGAACACGATTTACTTGGGTTTTCGGTACATTTTATACTCATAAAATTTCTCTTCTTGAAGGTAAAATTCTCATTCTTAATTGAAAAATTTCTTGGATTAAGTCGGTATCACCGCCACACCTAATTCTACGATATAGAAATGTATATAACGTTAATTGAGTGCACCTTATGATGTATAAAAACATTTGATTCTTGATAAAAGCAGTGTTCTGATTTGAAGTGTGTGGTTAGGGAGACAAACTAAACCGACAACACTAAGCCGACTAAACTTAGCGTTCCCGCTTGGTCCTCAAAGGTAGCAACGCATCTAAGAAAGAACATTAATGACTGTAGGATGGTTTCAATTAGATGTAGGAGTAAGATATGCTTCGATGCTACTGAAAGTTATTAAAGACCTAGTTAGAAACGAATAAATTGATACACATACCGCTCTCCAACAAGAGTAGATTCCAATTCTTGACCTCGGTCAACCGGTTCGCGACGACTGCGCCGGCCGAGCCACCGCCGACGACAACGAAGTCGTACTCAGTCCTCGGCTCCTTGTCCACCACCCTCGCTTCGGGGTCGTAGCTGCTGTAGTTGTGGTAAGTCAGCGCTCCAAGCAGAAGCGGTATCAACCACAGTCCAGTGACGCTCACCGTCTTCAGCGCTGTCGACGCTAGCAGAACGTGGATACCCATTCTGGAACGTTCGATTTTCTCTACTGTCTCGTCTATCACAGTATTGCGTTCAGTGCTTTGGTTCTACGTGTCGGGACTAGTTTGCTGTTGGTTGGGTGGTCGGTGTTTGTCATACGTGTGTCTCTTTGTGTCTGTCCGGTGGCTTGCTCCTTCTCATCGCTTTCCTGGTGATGGGTGGTGACCGCCGTCTCCCGGGCAACATGTTAGGCCGCATCGCAGACGCACGACGTAATTGTTCGCTTTGTGGTTGCTTGTGGGACCTGGAATTGAGAACGAAAATACGATTTAATCGACATCATCATAATTATCATAAACTTCGCTTTATTCTTCGCGTCAGTACCATACTCATAAATAAGATACTGTCTGAAAGTTACTTTACAGTAACTACTTACGTAGTACTCTCATTGGGGAATTGGGAAACCTAAGTATAACCTATATTGCGATTACAGAATATTGCGCCATCTACCGGATAGTAGATTAATCAGTACTGTCTATTAAAATTCGATTAAATTTAATTAATTTCATCATTTGCAAGTTATTTACACTATGTGTTGTTATATAAACTAGTAATGTACTCAAATGAATCAATGGAATTTTAGCGTGTTAGGTATTTGTAATAAAGAAAACTCGATTTTCCGGTTTTCTTTGCGAGCTTAGATTTACGATGTTATTTCGTAATAGATCATTAATAAGGTCGTTGCTCTTTAGGTAATACGAACTGGTTTTCTTTACAAATAAAATTCCATATACATAAGTACTTTTTACCTATTAAGCGTAGGAGTGGTACTACGAATTCCAATAGTTAATATTATGTATATTAAGTCATCGTAACCTAAATCCGTTCGAATTGCCTACAATAAATAGTTTGTATGTAGCTTCAATCATTTTTTTTACAACTGGGAGTTAGCAAACCAGCATGCAGTCTACCTGATGATAAGTGATCACTGATGCCAACGAACATCTGTAATCAACCCAAGACTGCATCGAAGTTCTTTCTTAGTTCGACCACGAATGCGTTGCTACCCCTGAGGACTAAGTTGGAACGCTTCGGTTAAGTATGTCTACCTGACCACAGCTTCCAAACCAAAACACAGCAGCATCAATACTGCTATTAAAAGGTAGAAATAGGTCTGTCGGCGATGCCTCCTGAGTCGAACCGTAAAAAATTCTACCATCTTTAAGTTACTTGTTTGTTTAATTTTGTTTTACGGTTTATACATAGTTATTACCGAAACGTAGTTCATCAGTATCTATGTACATTTCTGAACTGCGCACTGGCAGAATTGATTAACATTTTTAGATGATTTGTTTATAGGTCTAATAACAATGCAACTTTGTGTGTTTATTGAGAAAGAGGAGTATTTGTACGGAGGTAGAGGTCATGTCACCAGGAAAAACCTCCATAGAGTTTTAGATTTCTTGTGTTTTTATTAGAATCCCAATATGCGTGAAATGGTTTCAAAAATCGTTAAATTTTTTCAATTAGAAGTAGTAGGTTTGAAATTATTGACGCTGTGACTTTAGTTTATGCGTGTAGTTTATGTTCTAACTGTTTTTGTTATTTTCAGGTAATGGATTTAATATTTTAAAGACTTAAGAAGAAGAAGGTAAGATTCGTAATCTTTCGCAAGGAATTGCAAAAATGCTGTTCTGTTATATTCGTTATATTATTGTCAGCAATTTGATACGGAATTATTTTACGACTTTTCATTCCTATTGTCTCATAACAAATCCTCAGTACCTTTGTAGATTTCATTATACTCTACGGTGACCCAAATTTCTGCCTTAGATTTCATTTAATGGACCCTCGCCCTTATACTTGCTTATATAAAAATACACATAAACAGAATGTATGTATGGTAAGTATAAATTTGATCCAGCCTTAGATGGAAGGACAATTTACTTAAAGGTGGTAGATTCTTTTACGGTTACTTCGGAGGCACCACGGCCACGCCTATTAGCAGTAGTGTTCTTCCTGTGTTTTGGTTTGAAAGGCGTAGCAAGGAAGACAGACTTAACCGAGGCGTTCCAGCTTAGTCCTCAGGAGTAACAATGCATCTGTGGTGGAAGAAAGAACTTCGCTCCTGTCTGGGGTTGATTACACATGTCCATGGGCGGCAGTGACCATTTACCATTTGGTGAGCTGCATGTTCGTTTGCTACTTCAAAGTTGTAAAAAAATCCTGTCGACTCAAGAGGTTTAAAGATTATGACATAACTTAAACTCTTAAAAACATTACTTTGATAATAGAGTGTTTATTTCCAGCGCTGTCTCTATCAAGGAAATAATAGATTTATTTCCAAGTGGTAAGTATTATTCAATTATCTTCTAGGATTTAGAGCAGCAATAGTCTAATTTATGTAATTCCTATTCAACTCGGTTCGGTAATACTGAAAGAGATATCCTGATTCTGATTAGGTGTTGCGTGAAAGGGACAGAGGATACATTTCCTAGTTGTGCGGAAGATATGATCTAATTTCTGAACACTCTGTACAAGTTGTGCTCAAAGTTATAGCTTTCAATTTGTAGTTAATGTTAATACAAAATTGTATAGATTTGTCGAAGTAATTGTTAAAATGTGAATTGATCTTATAATTTAGTTTTATAAAAAACTTTTCGATTCTTCTATTCGAGTCTTTAAAGCTTTTGAGACTCGCCCGAAATATAAAAACAACGTCTCGAATACAGAAATATTAAAAAAATGATGAACCATAAATCAATTTTAATATTATCTGTAAATCTTCAGTTGCCATTGTACAATGGAACTGTATTTGAAATATCAGCAGCAGTTTGAGAATCTCTGTACTAAACAGATCTTGTGAAAGTTTTCGATTACTATCATTGACAGTATATTGTGGCACAGTTTTTGTCACGTTTAACTATTAAAAATTACTAAACTTGTCAAAAAACCAATAATAGGTACTATGTACACTGCTTAAGCCCATTAAACTATAATAAGGTTTATTTTCATCTACATTTATTTATAACATACTAGTATTTTCCCGCGGCATCGTCTGCGTAGATTTTGGTCTGTCACATAAAGTTCCCTGTCGTAAAAAAATTCCTGCTTGCAACGATGGTAATTCGACAGAAGCGCAATAGATGGCGCTATTACTAGTAAAATGTTGGCAGCATTGAAAAGATTGACGGATGGCCGAACGCGCGAATAAAAATTGTTTTTTTTTTATCTCATTAAAGCAACAAGCGAGCATGCAGTCCACTTGATGTTGGTCACCCTCCGTAAGTACATGTGTAATCAGGATCGAAGTTATTTATTACCTCGACTACATTTACTTTGCTGCCCTTGATGACTAAGGAACAATTTAAAGGACAGGAACAGTTTAACAAGGAATAAGGAAAAAATATTATTTTTGTAACCGGTTCAAATTTAACTTTTTTTATAAAATTATCATTACAAGTATGCTGCTTCTTACAAACACGAAGATTTGTTGTGTGTAGCGGAGAGCACTCGTAACACATCACCATCGTACCAACATGCTATGTCGAGTTGAGGAAGTCAATATTAATTTACTTCCTTAATTTCATTTCTATACGTGACAGTGTAAGATCGAACGGCAGTAAAGATTGGCGACTATTAAAGATGCAAGTCAGTGTTTTCAGATATATCTCGTAAGAGCAATTGCGCTTGACATATAATATTTAGTGTTATACTCGTAGATATCAGAGTGAAATCATCGAGACACATCTATTTCATAAGATCGTAATTTAATAGCAGTCCTTGATTTTTCCGTACTATTCGTATGATTGTATGTGTATTGCGTTCAATGAACACAATCCTCACCTAACTTTTCTAATAAGTGTGACGTCATTGACAGATACAAAAAAGTTCACAGGACACAACCTATCTACAAAACAACTGTTCCGAGGACACCGAAACTATTATTAACGAAGAAACCGCAGGGCAAAGCTAGTATCACCGTAAATTATCTTTTTTATTATAATACTAAGGTAGCAAACGACCTTTTAGTCTACCTGATGGTCACTGCTACCCATGGACATCTACAATCCACCCAAGTCAGGATCGGAGTTCTTTCTTAGGTCGCTTATAGATGCTACCTCTGAGGGTTATTGTTTGCATTGTTTCTGACAGATACCAGATTCTCACACCCGTTCTTTTACGTCTCTATCAAGCAGTGTGTTGTCCAAAAGCGCTCGCGTTACGTTGTAGAATTTAAGAACAATCGTCATTGTGTGTTTTTGGGCGCGATTACTAGAGCGTGCCGGTGATTTTGGTAATTCAATGTACCAGTTACGCACGACAGCCTGGGAATTGTACTGAAAGTCGATCGTGGCTCGTTAATTATGCTTTGCAATCATTTTTTTTGAGCAAACACACATTATAGTTGCTATAGAAAAGAATAGAGTGTTTACGATTCATACGTTTTAGTTTTTGTTACAAAAAAATGGACTTGTTGGTGTCGTTTTGGAAAAATAACTGTCAATTGGCCGTTTGATGTAATAATTGGACGGTTAAGTTATAGGCATTATGTATATGGTTGTTATAGGTAAGAATGTGTATGTTGTGAATTGTATAATGAACATGCACATTTTAACGAAACAACTTCTTAAAAGTAGGTATTCTAACTATCGTATACTCGTATACATATCAAAACACCATCAATTTCCAAAAAATCTTTTTATATATCGGGCGCTTATGTTGACATAATATGTTTCTATTTATTGCTTCTTATGCGATACTTACTAATTTACGCATCCGTCAGTCTGTCTACAGCAGACTATCTTTGAAGGTGGTAGATCTTTTTAGGATTCGACTTAGGAGGACTTATAACTTAAGACTTATAATAGGAGTATTCGTGCTGCTGTGTTCTGGTTTGAAGGGTGTGGTTAAATGTAGTCGTACCTATACGTACGTCGTGATATAAATTCTTTTATCACCAAAGTTTCTACAATTTTAACAATTACTTATTATTGTTGCCTTTCACTCATATCCACCTATAATACTCATATCTATCTATAAATACTCGTAAATGATAACCAACCCGAAGCACCTCAGCTATTAACAGAAACATAAAAATAAGAGGAAAAGATAATGAAAACGTTTACTTAAATCTTTACTCTCATCTTAAAAACGTATTTCCCTGTTCACAAGTGGGGAGTGCAGTTCAACGAAACAATCACCACATATTATTATTTGTAAACGATTGTGTAAACGCGTTACACAATATTTTGTTTTTGCATAATTCGCCTTTTCCGCGCGTGTAGTAATTCCATTACGCTTTGGTGAGTGGCGCTTATGGTACGGTCGCGGTCTACTTTGCTTTTTAAACTGAGTTCATGTATATCCTGACTGCTAAATCATCGCTTAAGTACCATTCATAAGTGAAAGATGTAAGAAACGGCAGATTTCTGAAGGTATTAGAACTTTTTACGATTCGATACCGGAGGCACCACAACCACACCTATTTCTGCCTTGTGTGTTCTGGTTTGATGAGTGTGGTCAGGGAGAAATACTTAACCGAGGCGTTCCAACTTAGTCCTCAGGGGTAGAAACTCATTTGTAGTTGACCTAAGAAAGATCTTCAATCCTGTCTTAAGTTGACTACAAATGACCATGGGAGGCAGTGGCTACTCATTGCCATCAGGTGGACTGCATACAAGAGTGTAGCATTAGCAATGTAGCATTTTGCTACATCATAATCATAAAAAATACTAGATCTTATGTTTTTATTTCTTCATCTATTAATTTCCTTCATTTTCCCTTAATATCTAATAAGTCTTTTTAACTACATTAGTAGTAATTTGGGTCACCTCAGCTAAGCTCAAAGACTTGCGTAACGAGTGGGTTCACGTCAATAGTTCACGAAATCCAATCAAATCGTTAAATCTGACACCCTAATTGAGTTATTACTGCTTCAGATTATATATTAACTCAAAGTGTCAATAGTAGCTGATTATCTCATTGTGATTTGGGGTCAAGTTTGTTGATCATGGCCCATGAAATCGATTTCGATTCGATAAAAACGTAAGGGTTACGTAAGCACCTGCTTAGGCTTACAATTGGGCAAGCAATGCTGACTCCGATTAGTATTGGTTTTAGACCGCGTGATCTGCATTCTAATAGGTGGGTAGATTCTTCATGATTTTTATATTATGTTTCATCATTAGGCAAAGAAATGGGGCGCCACTGCCTAAGGAACAAGGCCGCTCTGGTCAAAAAACCTACAAAATTTTACTACTACCAAATACTACAAAAAATTATGTTATTCCGACGTTGACATTATTTACGTGGTTACGCGAGGCATGTTGTACTAGGTCAAGATTTGTATGGTTCCTGTAGTTGTTTGTGAGACTTACAGAATAGCGCCCCGGTAATTCCTGCCTATCGACTATATACGAGTATAAGAGGCGACTAAAAGGGGCTTCCGGATTCGAGACGGTAAGAGTGGGAGCTCGAACCGTCTTGTCTACAGCACTAGGGTTAAGCCACGAAGTCTTCCTAAGAGATGTGCTTGATGAGGCGTACTGGCGGGTACTCAGAATTCTTTCTGAGTACC
>DWTF01000764.1:0-10546 GCA_018250225.1 Udranomia kikkawai
GGATTATTTTTATTTGTGTCGCATTGATCGCAACTTGTAGTATGTGTGTAATTACATTTTATACAGAACATTCTACATCGATACTCCATATTAATATTATTTAACTAAATAACTTTGTCCATCTGTTACGTTCCCTTTTCGCGTTTAAACTGATGGACCAATTTAGATAAAATTTCGTAAAGAAATTTCGTAAGGGATCCAAGAAAGGATATGTGTAGTTTTGTCCCGAAAATCATTTCTTAAAATAGTGGATTTTTTAAATGGAAGCCGTGGGTAAAATATAGTTTTTATGTACATACTCGTATGTCGCATTGAACGCAACTTATTTGAGGTAGAGTTCAGTTACATTTTATACACGATTTTTACATGTTTATATAAAGCAAAAATGATTTATTAACACATATTTATACATATATTATGTAGTATGTATATTCACACCGTAGCACTTAGCTAACAATTTTATCTACAAAAAATCTGTACACGATTGAATTCCCTGGGCTAACGAGGAGGTGTTAATGGGAATTTACCTTCGAAATGGAACGGTGTTGCGCAAAATTCCCGCTGAATACGCAAACACCTTCATTTAAGTGATGCGTTTAATTGATTGGGCTTATGCGGTTTGAACTTCAAACAGTTTTTGATGGTTTCTTCGTGTTTTGAATAAGATATATATTTTGATTTAACTTGTTTTATTAATTTTGCGATTGTGTTTATGTAAATAATTATACGACGAATTTGTTGATTTCAATTATGTTTTATTGATTTAGAAACAATGTTGTGTGTTATTCGAATCACAATACATAGGTGAAGTCTCGAGAGGTTTATACAGAAATTAGATAATTATGCGTGTTGTGTATATATATTTCTAATTATGTGTATTATTCTGGGGACAATGTTATAATTGAGAATAATTTGACTAATTTAATAATGTTAGAGAATAATTTGACTAATTTAACAAGGTTAGTTAAGTAGCTAAGTTAATTAAAACGTATTTTAGCTTTTATTTTATAGTATTTCACCTTATTATTACTCGTTTCATTTCCACCAAGAACATTATTTATATGTATTTCGCATAATATCTTAAGTACACTAAAAAGCCTATACAAATCCTATTACCTATATGTCGTCGTCTTACAACTATAGCTTAATTTAGCGAAAGTGAAGGTGAATTTCCCAATTTACCCAATTTACATACGGTAGCGCGATATTTGTTTTACAATTTCGTACGTTCCCCTCTTGTTGTTACTAAGCTAGGTTTCTTTATGAGTGAGTGTTTAGAAGTACGTAGAAATGACTAGCCTAAACCCTTACTCTATGTATTTGAAGATGAACATTCATGATAGAACATTTTGTGGTTCTACTCCGGAGGCACCACCGCCACACCTACTTCTGCCTTATAACAGCAGTGTTCGTGCTGCTGTGTTCTAGTTTGAAGGGTGTGGTCAGGGAGACATACTAGACCGAGGAGTTCCAACTTAATCCTCAGGGGTAGCAACACATTTATAGTTGACCTAAAATAAAAATTTTGATCCTATATTAGGTGGACTACAGATGTCTATGGGCGGTAGTTGTTGTTACGCCTCGGTTAAGTATGTCTTCCTAACCACACTCTTCAAACTAGAACACAGCAGCGAGAACACTGCTGTTATAAGCAGAAATAGGTGGGGCAGTGGTGTCTCCAACGTCGAACTATAAAAGGTTCTACTACTTTCACATCTAGTATCATCAAATAAGAGTTCTGGACGATATTCTCATTCTCGACCCTGCCTCCCAAGGTTTGTCAGCTGTTATTTACACACAACAGGGCCAAGATCTCGCGTGACTTGATGGCGAAAATAACAATAGGACCAAAAAAACAAATTGGACTGCCGGAAAAAACACGATCGGACATTTTCACCGCTCGCTTGCATAAATTGTTATTTAGTCTAAATATAGTGTCAGCAACAAACGTTGTTAAAATTTGTAGTATTTCGATCGTATGTAAAGTAATTGAAATCAGGCATTTCAATTATTTATAATATTGGTTGACAAAGAATGCATTAAGTCCACATTTGTCCATTACATTTGTAAGTATTGTTAAAAAAGCTTAAATAAATAAAGATACGATTTTACTTAGTGTAGATTAATTGTTTTAGATTTTACTTTGTTTATTAGCATATAGTGAAATAGACTCTTGATATGTTTTGTCCATACGAGTATGTATGAGAATATATGCATATACATAATCATATAATACGTACATTGTAAAAAAACGTAGTATCCAGTTACTGTTAGTTATATAGAAGTGTAAAGTTAGTACGTTGCTTGTTAAAGCGTAAAACGGTGAGTTTGTTAAAAAGTTTCTATTGACTTCATAGTGATAGAAGTGTTTCTAAGCTAGCTCTATTGCCGATGGAAGCTATCTTCGTACAAAGTAAAACTATCACAAGCACAAGTGACCTCAGGTGTTCTAAAGGGAAATATTATTCAGATCCGTCAAATTCTTTACCCAATTTACCTTACTTTATGAACATTTCTTATAACTTATAATATTAGGCTAGCAAACGAGTATGCATTCCGAGGTCACTGCCGCCAATCAATGTAATCCTATATTCAACTAAAGACATATTCCACCTTAGGTCGATCACAGATTCATTGGCTACAACTTATTTGGAACGTCTCGGTTAGATATATCTCTCTTACTATACCCTTCAAATTAGAAAATAGCAGCAAGCACACTGCTGTTAAACGACCGAAATAGGTAGTTTTTTTCATGATTTTTATGTACCATACGAGCATGCAGTCCACCTGATGGTGAGCGGTAGTCAACTTAAGACCCACATTAGTGTTCCCTGTGTCGTGGGTGCCATGGACAACGCACAAAGACAACTTTACCAACACCCAAACCGAGAACAATTTAAACTCATCATCCAAATTTCTTCCCGCTGGAAATCGAACCCAGGACCCTCCGAACGGCAGTACGGCTTGGTGACAATTGCGTCATACGAGTCAATCTTGTCATATTGCGTCATTGTTTGATACAACCATTTTAAATTTCGATACCGATAGTTTTTTAAACTGCAAAAATCTCTTAATCACACAAGTGATATTGACCTACACTCGATTTAATTTACAAACCGATTTTTTTCCATTGTTGTAAACTCTGTAGTACGGAGCCCTAACTGGTTTGGAATCCGCATTTATTCAACGTGTGTACATTTTAGTGTTTGAATTTGTTTTGTGCCGAGCGTTTGCGGTTTAGCGTTTAAATGATACGTGGGAGAATTTTTGTTTGCAACCCAAAATATTTGACTATGAAATATTCCACTGTAAATAGTCCCTAAATGTTTTCGCAGGAGTGTGCATTTTTTTTCGCGGACCAAATATGTTATATCTGGTATTCGCTTTGAAATTAAATAAAAAATAGAAAAGGATACCTTATATTTGTTTTTTCGATATGCTACAACATGATGCATACATCCTGTGGCATTAAAATACGAACACAGAATATAAAATAAAGGATTACAATTTTCTAGAACGTACTTTTGAGCGTTTATTTGTTTAAGTTTTAACGTCGGCAAGAGTGGAAATATGGTAATTGAAAAGTAAGCAAAACTACAATAGTTTGCGCTGTTGCGCGGCCGAGTATGTCGTAGAACTTACGGTACAAGTTAAACACTAAACTTTGCAGCTGTTGACTAAAGATATTGTCATTTGTAACTGGATTTTTTACCGAAGTTAAAACTGACAAGAAGGCAAGCAGAGTAAATGGTACATAACCATCACCAATGAGCATTTGCAACACCAGAGGAGATGTCAATTGATGGCTTTAATATGGAACTTTTCTTGCGCTATATTTAAAAAGTTTATTTGTTAGTTCTTTTTTATGGTTTTGAAGTAGCAAATGAGCATGCTGTCAACCAGATGGTAAGTGGTCATTGCCGCCCATGGACATTTGTAGTCGACCTAAGACAGGGTCGAAGTTCTTTTTTAGGTCAATTATAAATGCATTGCTACCCCTGAGGACTAAATTTGAACGCCTTGGTTAACTATGTCTCCCTGACCACTCTGGCCTCTGGAGACGAACCGTAAAAGTTTTTACTACCTCCAAATTCTTCTTCTTCATCTTGAAGAAGTTCTTCTCACTACAAAGTTCCTTCTAGTATTTATACACATTTTTCGTTATGTTTCATTCATATGTGCGACAATAGCCAGCGTGGTTGCATGTCCAAATGCCCATTTGTCATTTCTATTTCATAAAAATAATTTGTAGCCATTTAAATTTCGCGCAAGCTGGACCAAAATGTTTATTTTTATTGCGTTTTCAAATCGTTTAGAGTGTGGCGAGTGAAAATATCGTTTTTCGCTAGATTTAATATTGAAGTGCTTTTGTGGATAAATGTTACATACATACTTGTTTGTTATGACACCTATTAAACTAATTGTTTGTGAACAATATAGTGAAAGGTAAACCGAAGCAATCTCTTTGAAATTAATTAAATATATTCACTGTTAAATGTGTCGTAGTGGTTGGGAAATTGTTTCGGTGATGCAATATAATTGCTTATTCATAACTCTCTAAATAAAATCCATTGCCATAATGTTTCATAAAAGTCCAAGAAAAAAAATCCCGGCATATTTTTATGACTGGGTGGTAGGTAGCAAACGAACATGCTTTCCACCTGATAGTAAGTAGTAACTGCCGTCCATGGACATATGTAATCAATCCAAGACAGTATTGAGTACGTTGCTACCTCTGAGGACTAAGTTGGAACGCTTCGGTTAAGCATGACTCCCGAACCACACCCTTCAAACTAGAACACAACAGCTAGAACACTATTGTCATAGGGCAAAAATAGGTGTATCGGTGGGGCCTCCAGAGTCGAATCGTAAAAGGTTGTCACCACCTTCAGTATGTCTCGTATGCTTATTGGTTGCTACGGTGAATCCAGGGTAATATAATTCAATCGGTCATAACAGATTAAGCAAGGTTTGAGAACATATCATTACAAAACAAAATAGGCATGTAATTTTACAAAAAAGAATTATTACCTACGGCCTATATAAAAATCATAACGATGGATCTCTGTAGACGTGAGATCCCACAACTTTTAATAGGCTTCGCAAAACTTTAGTCTAGCTTCTTAAGGTTTGAGTTTTCGTACAAAAATATGAAGTTTTATTCGAATGAATTGCAAATCCGTACTCATAGATTCAGCTCATTTTGATGAACATATTTAAAAAGACAAACATTTAACGCAAAAGATGAGAATTCCTTTTGTAATGAGTGGTATCAACATGCTATAATAGTCACACGCGTCAAGTTTCGAGTTAATTTTTATTTGGACAAAAGTCCACTCACTTTTTTTTTATTTGAATCGAATGAAATTATTTTATTTACAGACTTATTTATTTTTAACCCATTTATTTGGTTTGAAGGAATAAGAGATAATTGTAATCGATCTAAAGGAATCCTCTTATATTTCGCGTTACTGATTTTCTTTCATAGACAGCGAAAACTACTCAACTTCGAGTGGATTATATTCTCTCTAAAATTTCCAGTTAAAATTTTAGTTTCATGGGCCATTGAATAAATCTATTGTTATAGTTTTCAAACATTCAAAGGATTTAATAAACTAAATTGAAAAGCAAGTTAGGTATAGATAATAGACAACAATATCTTAAAGAACGTAATTATTCCCATGTTTCCAATTTTAAATTTACTATTTTTAAAACACTAAATACATTTTTGGTTTTAAAAGACAAACATTGCTGGAACTCGAATGTGGAGGTAAAAGTTAAAGCAGATTTAAATAAAATGTTTAAAATGTTCTTAAAGTTTCTTCCACAGTAATAATATTGGCCAAATGGTCTCCACTGTAGGACAAAGGTTAGTTCAAGCACCAGTAAATTTAAGCTTAAACCGCTATCGAGCGATTCGCTTCACTGCGTTATACAAGATTGTGACTTGCCATTTTCGAAAAATATTTCCTTTGAACATCCGACCCAATCTTCAGATAACGAAGGTATAACAGTGTAGCATAATTGTAAATGAAAATAAACGTGAATTATTGCTTTAAAAGGGTTAATTAATATAGGCAAAAGAAAATAAGATTTCTGATCTTCTTATTTCTTTCTCTATCTTTCAGGCACTCACACATATGCACGCGCATACACACACACACACATATACAATTGTACAGTATTCACTTCACGGCTGTAATATAAAGTTAATAAAGCAAATAAAAAATATTATTATCAATTACTTTAGTCATATTTTTGCTTTGTTGTAAGTTTCTTTTCTTAAAAAAGAAAAATATGTAATCGGTAGAAATCATTGTAAAAGAACTTGACGTGTGTGACGGGGACAGGGACGGAGACAGGGACAACGATTCAGGGATTCTGAGGCGTAACCAAGTGATACGGGTCAGCTAGTAATAAATAAATAAGTGAAATGAAGGAAAGTGTTTTAGGGTCTGCGTATAAATGAATGTAACAATAAAAAAGGGAGCACTATTAATCTGCATAAAGATGTTTCTGGATTAGGGAAATAAAACAAGGGTTTGGTACATCAAGTAAATTGTAAGAAGACTTACTTACTTAATCTGCTGTTCGACAATATACCTACATAAATCGTGTTCTTGCATATTAATGCAAAAGTAAACAAATTAAACCCACTTCACTTAATTCTAGATCTGTAGGTGTAAACCAAATCATTACAAATTAAATTACTACTAACTAATAATACATTTTCAATGTAGATTTAGGAAATAATTTCACATGACAAAGATGATAGGAGAGGAATTTTATTATAATAATAAAAGTGGTAGTTTTCATCAACTTACATTGGAGCAGCTTGGCGGAGTAGGCCCAAGTCTTCTATAGTAGGTAATAAGACATACTCTTACAAAGAGTCGAATTACAAATATGGTATAAATAATAAAGGCTGTTATATTCATTTGACATCGTAAAATTAAGTACGTTTGTATTTATAGAATCCGTCGTGTAGTTTTAGGTCGAATAAAATGATAGTCATTATTAAGTAACGTGTTTTTCTTCTATTAGAGAGTTAATTAACTCTGTGGTACTAATGTGAATTCATGTGTTTCATTCTCACAATATTTTCTCACCGTTGTTAACTAAAAATAGTAGCAGAGATTGCAGACTTACAGGTATGCAAGAAAAGGTATAAACGTGCTTTGTAATGAGAGGTTTTATTCACATCTCTATAAAGACGCTGTAGTTTTTATATAGAGACATACGAGTAGGTCCCTTTATGAACGGTCTTAACCAACTTATGAAATATTTTTATTTCGTTTTAAAATGTCCCAACAACAGACATGATGTTCATTTATTAGAGCGAATAAAATATTTCGCAATTAAATTTTTGGAGTTAGGATTTAATGCTCTAGTGTAGCAAACGAATAAGCGAGCTCACTTAGCATGGTCATTTGCTACTTTTAATAACATAAAGTGAATAGTTAAAAAAAAACTAAAAATACGTTTTATGTCCTTGTCATCAGGCGAAATGGACAAAATATGTTAAAACGAATGTGATGAGCCTAAACTTTATATGATTACTAGTAAGCAATCCAAGGTTCCATCGGCCTCCTTTCAATTCCATCATCAGACCAGCTTGATGGTACCATATATTGCAATGTCATCGGTCCTTGATAAGTATGCAAAGTTACGAATTGATCCGACTTTTGAAATACCGCTAAATCGTCTCCAAAGTTGCCGTTACAAACATACATACACACATACGTACATACATACATGTATACATACATACGAAGCTAGTAAAAGCGTGTCAAAAAGTATAATATTCAGTCAGCTCACCAATCACAAAGTACCGTTCAAATAAAAGTTAGGCCAATAAAGTTGAAATGCTCAGGTGGTAATTGGGATTCCACTTCAACAAATTCAGTAATTACAATAGTTTTGTTACCCTACTGGAACCGTACCGCAGAATGCTGGTACCGCAGATTGGCAGACTCGCGTGAAATATGTTTCTAACTGAATCAGTCTGTTTGTTACGTGCTGATTCAGCATTGCATATGGGCAATTAACTATCGTACTCAGAGAGCTTTATTTTTTGGTTGGTTGTTTAATTTAAAGTATCATTAAGCCTTCCGATGAATCGGTTACCGAGTTTTTGTGATCAATTCTTTCTGGAGACTGAAAAGAATATGTTATGATATTGGATTATCGGCAAAATAATTGTAGAAGCATTTGAAACAAATGCTTCTAAAAATGTTTTGTGTGACGGTATTGAAATGAAAATAACATTGTTTACTAACATATAACATGACTATTGAACATTTTTCACAAAATGTTTTATGTACACAGAACCTGCGCAAAATATCATTCAATCAATGTTTCTCTATAAAATGCAATGTCTTTTAAAAATAAATTCTTTTTAACTTTTTATATGTATAAATTGTATATTGCTGTTAAAGAGATATACAACAAAATTATTTGTCCTTTTCGAAGCGCAAATTGACTGTCAGATCACGTTAAAAGCTATTAAGCTTTTATGTGCAAACAGATTATGCACGTATTTTATATTATTGCTACTGAAAATACGGAGGTAAAGTACTCAAGAGATTAACTCAACTGAGTGTTCTTTTTATAATATTCAGGTAGTTGCTGCAGCCTTTACAGGTGCACTGCTGGACATAGGCCTCCCATACCCTTCGAAAATCCGATCGGTCTTGTGCCTTCTGAATCCAGCAGTATCCCACTGTCTTCTTCAGGTAGCGACCTCGAAGTAGCATACAGGCCAAATGATGGTTAGATTTTTTTAATATTCAGAAAGCAAACCAGCTTGAAGCCCACCTGGTGGTAAGTGGTCACTGGACATCTGTCATCAATGTCAGACAAGACCTTATTTTGTCGTACCTGAGACTGAAAACATGCGTTGTTACCTCTGAGGATTAAGGATGCGTTTATATGACATGAATTTTTAAGCCCGCCGCATTACCGGCGCGGCCGCGTGAGAAAATTTGTCATATCTTGATAGGGCTCGGGCGCTGTTAGCTACTTATTTAGAATTTCAATGTTATTTCCAAGTTAATAAAACTTAAATCTGCTATTACAGTTTGCACGTGGCCACCGCACGGCCACTACGCAAATATTTTTGCCTCGTCAACTGTAGCCTAAGTCAGGACGCCTCGATAAGTGTATCTCCTATATCCTTTAAAGTAGAACGCAATAGTTATCGCCTCATAACTATTGTGATAAGGCTATATAACGGACAGATATTTATCGATTCACCAAATTCTGAGGTAGAAATAGAAACTCGTTTGTCATTGAGATAGTTGGATTTGCTCCAATGACGGCTACCTGAATTTTCGCGTCTCATGATGCACATCCAGTGAGGAGAGTAATGAGATTTCTTCGATTATTTGAGATGTCCAATAAAGTAAGAAATTTGAACTCAGTTTTCACAAGACTCGACTGTGTCTGATTTAATAAAGATTTTCACTGAAATTAGGTCACAAGTCACTTACAAATGCTTCGCTTACCTTAATACAAACTCGGCGGGTTATGCTCTTCAGTTTTTCGGAAGTAAATTGAAAAATACAAGAGTTCATTAAAAAATAAAAACATCGCTGCATACCTACGTTGCTAATGTTGGGAAACGTTATTGCATATTGTGTTCACTTCGCACTTGTTTTAAAATCGTGTATGATGTAAGATTTTTGTGTAGCTCGCAATCGTGTAAAATGAGTAGACATTTTTAGTACTATAAAATAATAAACTGGATAATATTGATTTTATTCTCCCTAATCTAATAAGTGGATTTTGTAGTCCGATCAGTTTATTGCGACTGTCACGGCGACTTTTAGGAATTATTGATTTGCAGCTCGTTCAATTTAACTATACTCCTGGCAGAAATGTGAGGACGTGCATTAAATAATATTTTAAAACCTATTTATTTTTAAACTAACCTAACCTAACTGAGGCGTTCTAACTTAATTCTCAGGAGTAGCAACGCATTTGTAGTTGACTTAAGAAAGAACTTCAATCTTGTCTTAGGTTGACTGCTAATGTCCATGGGTGGCAGTGATCACTTACCATCAGATGGCCTGCATGCTCATTTGCTCCCTCAGAATAAAAAAAAGAAGAATCGAATGAAACAGTTACCTTAGGGCAGTAAAGAGGACATAATAGTGCCCGGGAACAATTACACCAAATTGTAGTCTAGCTTGCAGAGTTTTTCTGAATCATTGAAAAAATCCGAATTTCGAGTAAGTCCTCGTTTACCTTTGTTTTATTTTAAACCTGATCAAATGAGAATTGTTCGCAGCTTCAAATCTACAAACACAGTTAAATCGGATATACGTATGGAGCACCTTTTGGTAAATCTGTCCTTTGTGAACGGATTTACGTGTGAACAGAAATGTTCATTTTTCAGCTGAGTTTGTGGAGGTTATTTAGGGTATATTTGTTTAGTTCTATAAATTGTATACTTTTCAATATCCCATAGTCACTAGACTGAATGAGCGTAACGGCTTTGACACGAAATAGTGATATAATTTCAGCAAAAGCGGCAATAGCCCAC
>DWTF01000765.1:0-10544 GCA_018250225.1 Udranomia kikkawai
GGTTTGAAAAGTATGGTAACCTCAGGCTTAGCAACACAATTGTGGTCGACCTAGAGAAAGAACTTCGAGTCTGTATTGGATTGATTATAGGTGCCCATGGACGGCAGTGAGCACTTACCGTCAGGTGGATTGCATGCTAGTTCGTTACTTGAGTGTTACATAAAAATATAACTTCTGAAAAGTTAAATTCTTACAGTTGTTCTCGCTAATTAGTACACAAGTTGTCTTTTACGTTGAACACGTGAGTACCAAAAAGTAGCGAACAGCAGCGAAAAGGAATCTTTAGAACAGAATAATTAGAGCGTCCTTTAAAAGCTGAATTCGTATTCACGCTCAAAACTGGTTCCCAGTCAGAAGTTACAGAGAAAATCTTCTTAGCAGTACTGTTACAGCATTGAAATACTTTTTACATTTTGTTTCATACGAAATTAAAATAGCAATTTAACTTGCAGATCGCAAGTTCTGGAATTTTTATTACAAGTCCTTTGATGGTGGACGGTTACTGTTTCTGACTGCAATTTGTAAAATATTTATTGGTGAGAAGCCGTAAATGGTAGATGGTTCGAATATATATGATGTGTATTATTATACAGTTTACTAATTGACTCGGCGCACTTTCGCATCGCCTTAGAACCATTTCGCGGGGAGCGGCGAGGCGTGGACGGGAACGGGATATGATTATAAAGTTGTACTAAGGGCGCCGGTTCAGCTTGTATTTTAATAAAAAACTAAACAAAAGGATTAATTTAACATAAAAAAATATACATTATTATCCAATAAAACTTATTGATAATTATTTATCTAGAAAAAGTCAAAAGAAAAAAGTATGTTTTGAGAATAAAACATGTCTGTAGAAAAGAAAGATCCATTAGAAGTCAAACAAAACAGACCTAATCAAAATAAAACATACTCAAAGAAAAATATGATGTATCAAGCATAAAGCATTTTCATTTCAGCAAAATCCTTTTATTGCGAACCAATCAAAAAGAATCTATGAAAGATTTATGTCCGACATAAAAACAAAATATTGCTAACTCGCAAAGAAACGACCAAAATAGATTAGGGCTCTCACGATAATAAATATCCGACTAGAAACTTCTACACAATCCGGCCACGACTAACCCGATGTAGATACTGAAATTTGAATGAGGCCTTGGAGGAGATAAATAACAGAGGCTCGAACAGCTAGAACAACAAACATTTCATCGAAGCCTACGAAATATAGCAGCAATGAGAGCCCAAGACGACAATCCGGGATAAGTTATATCCATCGTTTTTAACAATTACCCAACTTCAGAGCCTATTGTTCAAGTTTCGAATGATACCTCCGCTATAATAGCGGGTGAAATGCGATTATAGCACTTTATTGAGTTTAACGCTGCCCCAAATTCGAATGGATTTATCCACGGTCTTACTGTGTCCCGTCGGGGAAGGGTTAGCGAAACAAGAGAGATTTAAGTTGATTTAGGTATCGCCTATATCCCTCTACTGTACGTTTGGATTGACAAACCTTGAATAATGAAATTTATATAAAAAAAATTAATAATCACCAAACTTCACAGCCTATCGTTCAAGTTTCGAATGATATCTCCGCTATAATAGCGGGTGAAATGCGATTATAGCACTTTATTGAGTTTAACGCTGCCCCAAATTCAAAAAGCGAGTTGAATTGGTTAGGGTATTGCCTATATGTATATCTCTCTACGTTTGGCTTGACAAACTTTGGAGAACAAAATTTATAAAAAAATAAGTGTCCCTTATCGAAGTTATAGATATCCTTATTAATTTTGGTATTCTGTAATGCGGGATTTACTCATTCTAAAAACTGCTTCATGTACAATTTTAGTTACTCAGCCGCTGACATGAACAAAAAGAAGAGAGAAGATAAAGTGTTTTCTCTCAGTGAAATTAAAGCAGAAAAGCTCTGTAAGCTTAAAACGAAGTCGCAGACTTGAGCAAATATAAATCAAAGCATTACGCAACTTAAATAAACTAAACCAATAGCTTAAAGTTTAGTTTACTGCAAAACTGCATTTTTCCGTCGACAAAAAAAGTAGTCATATACATACAGTGACATATATCTAAAAGAAATGGTAAAATAAGTAATCATCAAAAATCTCTGAAAACGGCCAGTAAACTAAATTTAAATAGATCTGTGTATTTACTTTTATTGCTACCACAGAAAAATAATATTCAACTACAAATTCCTATCGCTCTACTATTAGTATGTCATCAGCTGGTGGGGGAAGTCCCTTACTTTGTTTCAAATCTGAGCGGATTTGCCAAAGAACTTTATTGGGACGTCCCAATTTTGTTCCTTTAAATGTTTATGCTTTTATCGACAAGCGCGTCATTTGAAAGGGGTGTATCCTTTGTAAGGCTTTTGTTTGTGTACATAGAGTTTGTTTTGTGAGTTTCAATGGAGTGAATGTGTTTGAATTAAATTAGTTTGTTAAAACCTTCTTCGCAAAAATCCGCTTGACTACTGATCGAACTTGATAATCAGTCGTCGTAGAGTCAACTTAAACCTTGGATTGTTGCGTAGTAATAACCTAATTTATTAGAAAATCGTAAAATATACCTAATATTTACAATTTTCTTAAGAATAAAGGCAAGAATTCATATGCTTAAGATGGAAGATGATAGAGTGTTTACGGTGACCTTATATCATATTCTCTCAATAGATAGTACAATAATAGACAGACCGTGGGCATTCAAGCAAAAGTGAAGGAAGGTGCTTCAAACACAATATTCCGACTTGGCAATAGTATTACATTGTATGTCTAAGAACTTCTAGAAGCTGATACACTTTTGAGGTACGTTTATACATTCTGGAGTAAACATCAAGTAGATGGTACGTTCGTAAATATTGCATACGAACTTTTTGTAATTAATTTTAATTTATGAATAATGTAATTAATGGTTATCAGTTGTTACGAAATGTTCGAAAGACTACTTTTTCCATTATTGTGACTTTCATGTCATGGTGGATGAAAAATTAAATAAGGGTTTGACGTTAAGACCCTAAATGATTGCTTGTTCATGAATGGTCTACCTCAGAAAGCGATGTTTTTCTTAAACCTAGCTATTACCTGCCAACATGAACACGCCCTAACCCAAACTACCGAAATGTCACTTCAATTCTCCACGGATCGTTGCCGCCGAAATGCCCGAAAAGTTCAAAAAAACTTTCGAGAGATTAATTTGTCATTTGTAAGCGAACTAGTTGTGCCAATCCAGTTATAAAAAATTGAGCCAACTATCAATTGGCTTATTTTGGGTACACGGTCCAGTGGGCACATGGGGCCAATTTTTGTTTTTTTTTTATATAGATGCATATTTGCTAGTGCAGGAACGTACACGTTTCTGTGTCGTATCTTCGAAACGTATTGACCGATGGATGAAGTCTTTTTACTAGGGTTTATAGGATTTGTTCGATAAATAATCGTCAAGTGTAAGGTCCTCACTCATTTACTGTTTGATAACACCACCATCATAAATCCATAAATTACGTTTCGCGAATTTCATGATCTTTTGATCCCTCCTACGTCCTTGTCACAGCTGGTTACATTTTTAACAACACATACAAATAATAGTGCTACGGTATCTCCTGCCTGTCGTAATAAGCAACTGAAAGGAAGTTGGCCGTAGTCCGTAGTCAGGTCGGTAGGAATGGTACGTCAAACCCAGTCCAAGATACCGAGAATGGGGAACCGGGTCGTTGTGAATGGTCTCACGATGGCGTCACCAGGGAGGTGATGAGTCATGTAGCCCCCAAAAGATGTTTCTGATGAGGCGATGTGATGATGAATACTCAGAAGAACAATCCTTAGGAGTTCTTGAATACCTCAAAACGCAGGAGTCCACCGAGAGGTTTATAGTGGGTGGAAATCCCACATTATCCGGTATCGCTCCCACGGTATCTGGTCCCTTTCGATTTTCCCAGTGTTGAAAAAAGGGTCCACAATGTGCTGTCTTGCACAAATAAACCATCTGTATGTGTATCCATTATGTATTTCTGGACAATAACCATATTGGTGGCAGTTATTTCTTAAGAGGGGATATCTTTTTCCACGACATAAGTTTTTATGGTACTCTAACGTACCTACACAGCAAATATAAAAACGTATTGGTTATCGCAAAAAATAAGTGGGACAATACGTTTTTTTATCATACGGAAATACAGCCTTTTTTAAGACAAGAATCATCATACCTCATTTTCTTTTTAGACCAGATTAGATGATGCATGACCGGTGAGTTTCATAGAACAAATTGCAGCTAACATTTCACACAGAAACTTCTAGTCATTTTGATTAAAGTAGTGTCTATCAAATTAGCTTTGAAAGGAATCCCTACAACGTGTACAACGTTAAAAACTCTTTCCAATAGTACAAACTGCTAGGTCGAGCGACATCGTAATAATTTAATGTAATCCAACGCTTATGTGTATCCATTCAGCTAGACTGCGCTCAAACTATCAACGTAATCGAAAAAATATCGTCCTCTCGATATTACACTAGAATATTTAAATAAAGAATATGCAATGCATAAATGTTAATTTTTGTTGCACGTTGTTTTTTGAGCGACGCTGTTTTTAATGCATGTTTTGTCTGTCTTGCATGCAGGGATTCGGTTTTGTAACATTCGCAAATAGTGGTGATGCGGAGCGAGCACGAGAGCGTCTTCACGGCACCGTGGTTGAGGGCAGAAAGATAGAGGTGTGCATGACTCAATGAATACCATCCGTAGCACTATGTAACTTATAACATCCCGCTCCTACGCCCACGCCCACACCGCAACCTGCGCTCGTCTGCTCTGTAGTTATGCCATGCTAGTGCGCCGGCCGCACCCGGCCCCGCATATTAGCACTAAGTATACCGTCGTCTTTCTAATCCACAAACAAACCTTATTTATTTTATCCCTTTACTCTCTAGACGGTCATTTAATATGCCGATCGAATGAGAGTGTCTCACAGAGAAATGTAGAACGAACCGTACGTCTCTCAGAGTCCGGAGGTAAGATTGCAATTACAAATTATTTATTTTCATTTAACACTCAAAACTTTCTAGACGACTATATGGCATTTAATGTAACTCCCTTGTTGTTTAAACAAAATATTTTTGTTACACCAGAAGACGAACCCAGTACCACCGTAAGGTGTAGGATTCTATCGGCCGATATGGACATATAATTTATTTGTTAATATATTAATTATCTTTTTAATACATACCTCTTTTTTCCTTTTTGTTATACATATTTAAAATTTTACAAAAGACCTATACGAGTTCATGCAGGTTCGAGTCCTGTATTTTCATATATTTTTTAATTGAAGCGTTTTCCCCTGTTAGAAAACGCATATTAAAATACTTACCTTATTCGAAGCTTACGAGTGAGATAGGCACATCCGTTTCCCGTAGTTCTTACCCCTTCCAGTACTACATCTCAGCATGTTTCCGGTGTCTCACGGCAGATGGCGCTGTGAAAACTTATAAAACACGAAGCAGCGACATTTTTACTCATTGGCTCTATATTACACCAGGCAGTACTATAAAGTAAGCTTCGAATAAGGTAAGTATTTTAATATGCGTTTTCTAACAGGGGAAAACGCTTCAATTAAAAGTACTTGACCGTAATTCGAAGCTTACGAGTGAGATATGTCTGTTATCGCCTGGTGAGACCCTGGAAACTCGTCCAGAAAAAACGCCAATGTGATATTAAACAATATAATTTATTAGCAAAGAAAAGCAAAATATTACAAACACGATTGATTTAAACAGAAAATTATCCTTTACTGCATGCATAATAACACTTTTAGATTATTTGTTGAATTAACTAATAGGATTAAACAATTCAGATACACTAGAATTATTACCTTGTCTCGCAATTTCACGTCTGTAAAATTTTTGGAAGGTATTTGCGGAGCGCCAATTGCCACGTGCTAGAACATCATCAAGAGGATAGTTTAAAAGATTTTTAGATGCAACTGCTGATCGCACACCCCCAGGGGCAAATTTGATATTGGCATCTTTAAACAAATGCTTAATTCAACCAGCAATAACAGTTCTGGAAGCCGGCTTAGCTGGCCCTCTGACGGTGACAAATAGGTTCGTTGTTTTTGCCGCTTCTCGCCGATCCTTTAACAATGATATCATTGTCTGGATCCAAAAGATTGGATTAATTTGAGAATTGTCACTGTTAGCACTTAACTTTCAGCCAGATTGCCTATAATCACTGCTGTCAGTCTTGGAGCCAAACGCTGGCCACAGGATTATCGAACTGTCGGTATCAGATCTAACGTAATGTTCACGATCTACTCTTAGAAGAGTCAAGTCATGAATACGTCGTCTTGAACATAGCAGCAAAAGGATAGCTGTATGACGAGATACTTAAATACTTCTTAAGTCTACTGAATAAGAGGATATAAAATTTACTAGCTTGTCTACGTCCCAGATAGGGGGTTTACTATGTTTTGGATGCTTAAGGGAGATAGCCTTTAAAATATGTTTGACTAAGGTATGTGAACTGAGGTGACTGGACGTTTCCGAATTACTGAGCGTGGATACTACAGATTTGTGTAACAAAATAGTATTATATGACAGCCCATGAACTAAATGCAAGTCTGCTAAAAATTGAGCAAGTTCAGCACCAGTAGGATTGTTAAAATTTACTGTTTTCGATTTTGCCCATGATAACCATCGCTTCCACGCTACTTCATATATTTTTAAGGTTGACTGACGCCAAGTATTTTTCAATAACGATACCTGATCTGTATTCCAGCCGTTTATCTCCTCAGTCCACCCCCACATTTCCACACCTCGAGGATTAGTTCTTGAAGGTTCGGCGGTGGCAGACCCGTTGATGTGTCTATTAAACTGGTATGCAGATTCTTCAACACAATAGGGGCTTCTAACGCTCTCGCTTTGCTTCGCACGCTTCTCAGAATACCTTCTGCCATCGAGGTACTACTAACAGGAACACTCCCGTCGACCTGTTCAGGTGAGACAGAACCTTGGGTATCAGAAATGGTGGGGGGAATATCCATGCTAGAGGGTAATTCCACTGAACACTGAAAGCGTCGCAAAAGAGTGCATTGAGATCCTTCTGATCCAACGTCGCATAATTGTAAACTACGTGCGCTCTCTCCGAGGCAAACAGATCGATCACCGGCACTCCCCACCTCCTGAATATTACCTCCAAACAAACCAGTAGTAGGTGCCATTCCGGTGGACGACGATGCCTGGATAGATGATCGGCATGACTGTTATACCTACCGGGTATATAGTGGATGCTGAAAGAAATTTGGTGTTGATCCAATAATGTTAACACTCGATGGGTTAGACTCATCAATGCTGCTGATTTCGTCTCTCCTTCCTTTCGAAGATGTGCTACTACAGTCTTGTTGTCGCATTGGATCAATACAGAGCTTTGACTTAAAACCTAAGCGTGTTGCTGAAAAACATGCAGAATGGCCAGCATCTCCTTCTGATTGCAATGAAGTTTTTGCTCCAGAGGAGTCCACTGGCCGCTCAGAGGAGTGTTGTTCATTGAGCACCCCAGGCAAGGTCTGAAGCATCTGTCGCTATAAAAAGAAAGGGAGGAGGGACAAACAGCACTGACGATAGACAACCGTTCTGTTTCCACCATTCTAGTTCTCCTAGAACGGCTTTGGGCAACACAATTTTCTTTGTTGGATGTCGTAACAGGTTGTTCATTACCTTCAATAGCTGGCGATGTTGTAGTCGTCCCCGCGGTACTACGAAGCTGGCGAAATTGAGCAGGCCCACGAGGCTCTGAACTTCTCTTAGGGTCACTCGATTCTGACCTAGGGTCTGACTTACCTTTTGTATCAATGAAGCAACTTTGTCCTCGGGCAGTGACTTTAGGTTGTCCCAAGTTCTCCATCGGACACCTAGAAACACGAGGTCTTTTTGCGGTACAGTCACCGATTTGTCTATGTTGACACTCCAGCCGAGAGCTTGAAGCATACTCAGAGTTATTTGAACGTGATTCTGAAGAGTAACAGCGTTCTGATGTACGATTAGAAAATCGTCTAAGTATACAACAATTCTTAAACCTCTGTGTCGCAATGTTTGAGCTATCCAATTGGTGAGAATTGAAAAGGTTTTGGGAGCTGTGCTGAGACCGAATGGTAAACATGTCATTTCCAACAGTTCCCCTTTGTAAATTAATCGTAGGAACCGCCTGTGAACTTTTGAAATTTTGACATGAAAGTAAGCTTGACTCAAATCTATTTTGCACATCCAGTCTTGTGGCTGGAGGAAGTAAGGAACTCGATGCATATTTAGAAGAGAGAATGGGTCGGCTTTCACGAATTGATTTAAGGCTTTGAGATTGAAAATGGGACGGGCTGATCCGTCGCTCTTTGGTACAAGAAAGAGAGGTGAAACAAAACTGGGGGAAAACTGGGCCAAGTCTAGAATGCCTTGATCTTTCATTTTTTCGATTATTATTGTCATCTCTTCCGAAATTTGGGTGCACAACGAATTTACTGTTGGAAACGACAGTGGGGGCTTTCGAAAGAAGGGAATGCGATAGCCTTGTATTAATTTTAGTATTACTTTTGGAGCTCCCAATTCCTTCCACATCTCGTAATAGTCTGCCAACTGGCCGGCTCTGAATGACCTCGAGTCATTGTTCGTACCGTTTAGGAAAACGTTTTTGGGGATGAGAGGAAGGGAATTCCCTACCCCTCGCCCCCCCTCTTTTTGAGCCTCGAAGCCTCGAGCTTCGGTTTTGAAAGGAACCTCTTACACTTTGGCCTACTACATTGCACTGTGTTGCTTCTGGATTAAAATTATGATATCCACCCCTCGAGAGTGGTGCAGAATTAAGGACTGGTTTAGACGGACCGAGTCCACAAGACAATTGAGTACCATTTGGTATCCTAATGTCATTTCCCCGAATTGGGTGAGAACGACGATTACCTTTCTCTGGTCCCCTTTGAGAGGACTCTGGCTTGTTGGGCCAGAAGGCCTTACGAACGCCACCTGCTTTGTCTAACGCCGAGGAGAACGCGTCTGCCTCAAACAAATGTGTAGTAGAGGGAGGTATCCTATGAAGAGAAGCCTTAAGAACTGGGTCCCTTACATGTTTGATGATTGCATCTCTCCTGGTTTCTATGATCTCAGATCTATGACCGCAAACAAGCTGCAACAGGTCACCTGAAATCTTATGGTATTCACCTTTTAAAAACAATTCCTCAATCTTAGAATGAAGATTTTACGAGGTATCAGTAGATTTAGCCCAAGATAATAGATTTCGTAAACAGTTTTGTAGTGATTCATTTTGTTTGAGGATCGCAAACGTAATAGCGGCATATGCCTTATCGGTTTTGGCAAGGTGTGTAAGGAAGTCAAAAGGCTTAACTTCTGTATTCACTTCTAAATCTACGAACCCTGGGGAATGACTATACAATTTTCTGTGTATCGGCATACCTCACTTCAGACCAGGCTGGTTTCCCAAGGTGTTGTACCTCATTTAACATCTTGAGAAATACCTCTGGTGTCTTAGGAACAGTTGGTTCTTTTAATTTAGTTCCGATATCAATTGTCAATTCGAAAGTCGGAGAAAGTTGCACTTGTTCAGAAATACCTGCCTCATTGTACAGATCACCACTAACCCTTGAACATATTGACACATGATCTGCATCCATATGAGACTGGTAGTTAGGATAGTAATTGTCATAAGAGGCTGTTTGTATGAACATATTACGTAACTCACATATTTCCTTAGACAGCTTCCTTATTTTGCGATGACTTTTATTCTTCTTTCGGCGGTTGCGCCGCGATCGCTTATGGTTGGAGCTCAAAGATGATGAACTGGAAGTAGTAGAGCTATCAGAACTGCTACTATCAACGCTATGGGACCGCTTGCGATTTACACCACTGGGCCCTGGTAACGGTTCTACATTAGGTAATTCACTCATTCTGAAATAAATGTATTCATAATTCGGTTAGACTATTATCTAAAATTAGATTCGAACGGAAAAACCGTTTAGATGATGTTACATTCTCTACTATACATCATTTCCATATCCATATTTATACATAAATATATAATGTTCGAGGGTTCATGACACGTAACATTCATAACCAAATAATAATGCTGTTTTATTTTAACTACTAAATTTGTAATTGTAAAAATATAAATATGAGGGTACTTACATTTTAATTATCACCAGGTTTTATGCTAAATAATTTACCTCTTATTTATCCAATGATAAAAGATAGAACAGAAATATATAGATAAGAATACAAGCGTTACTTACAGGTAGAAGTCACTCACTTTCAACACAACGTATTTAACCACTTACAATCAGTTTTGAAACAACTAATAGCCACACTATAATAAAGCACAATTTGTCGTAGTACTATTATTACTGACTAGTTTTTAAAGCAAAACGTCTAAGCACTATTGTGCACAACTTGATACTACGGGAAATAGAACGCCAATGAGTAAAAATGTCGCTGCTTCGTGTTTTATAAGTTTTCACAGCGCCATCTGCCGTGAGACACCGGAAACAT
>DWTF01000766.1:0-10541 GCA_018250225.1 Udranomia kikkawai
ACTTTATTTTATTGTTAAAATAAATGTATTAAAAAACGTTGAAATTTCGGTCGTCACACTGGACTACTACCTTAAGGCCGTCAATATTCGACAGAACGGAAGATAAATTGGGGGAGATTTCAAATCCAATACAGCGTAGTATTTCAAAAGTGTGTGTACTTAACACAGTTGAATATTTCGTTGTAAGTTGTAAGCTTTATACATATTATATTACGTTTATCAATCTTTTCCAAAAATATGTTCACGTTCAAAGCTAAATGTAACTTAACTTAATTGCAGTCTAATTTCAGAAAAAAAAGCTCGGATAATTAATTATACAAATTAGAAAGAGGCTTCACTAACCCTATTCAAACCACTGGATGGCCTCCAGATGATGTCTACATTGTAGAAAATCTTTAACATTAGAAAACCACTACGGCATATATTTTAGATGCGCCTCACGTACTTTCCTCAGTACCTTTAAATCTTATACTGAAGGTGCTACCATAAAATATAATGTCTAAAGTTCGTGGAAGTTTGCACTTTATTCGCACAAGTTCTCTGCCAGTCGTGTTTCTCAGCTATACGTGCAGTAAGCTATGTGGTTCTATACAGTACATACAAATAGTACATAAAAAATGAGTAAAATGTAACCCTTACACGTATAAGCTCAGAGCTTAACATCCATCCATCAGCCTTTTTAATGTCCACAACTGGACGTAGGCCTCCCCTATCTGACGCCACTCCTACCGGTTCTGCGCCTTCTGCATCAGCAGTTTAGTAGCAGTTTTCCGCTGCTGTCTTCAAGTCGTCAGTCCACCTGATCGGGGGGTTGTGATCCGGAGTCCATTGTGTTCAGGAGGCACAGCCGTCAAATCTATTCCGCCTTATAATATCAGAATTCTTGCTGCTATGTTTTAATTTGAGGGGTAAGGAAGACACGCCTAACCGAGGCGGTTCAACTTATATTTATGGGCTTTCTAAGACAACATTTCGATTGTGTGGTGAGTTAATTTCAGATGTCAACGGGCAGCAGTGACCACTTACCATCAGGTAAACTGCGTGTTCGTTTGCTACTAAAAAGTTATAAAAATATTTAGCTGTGTCGATACAGGGGGGAATACATATGCACCCGTCTTTCCCCTTACCTTTTATACTAAATTGATTACAGATTCCCATAACTGAATAATCGTTGTTGATGAACAATTGGGATAATTATTGTACATCCGAATAGGGGAGGCTTTATTTGTTTGTAAGTTATTTTCGTTTCATTAATTTCATGATAGAATTTCTAAATATATTTTTTAGGAAACGATATCAAACGATTATTCGACTATAATTATACTGGCCAGAAATTTCATGCGTTTAGTCTCAAAAACTTTCGATCGGCGCAAAAGAATATCTGAGGCTTTACACTTTACATAACACTGAAATACAAAATACTTTTTTAAAGCTAGTCCTGGCTGTCTTTTTCTGTTTATTCCGGCTAATCTTTGGAACGACTGAACTGATTTTAATAGAACTCTCACTGGAAGATACAGGAGATTATACAGCTTAATACAGGCTTTATCGCAGAATCTTTAGAGCATCAGAACACGCGGTAAAAACCACGTATTTCCTCATGAGTACCGCCCAGATATTTATAAAACAGCCCGAAACCTTTGTCAAAAATGTGGATACATAAATTAGTAATTTTGACTCACACGCGAACAAAGTCGCGGGCACAACCAGTTACAAAACAAACATATACATCGATAGTAACAAGCATACTCACATAACTTTGACGAGATGAGATACATCTATCATCCAGACGTTAAATTTACGATCTCTTTTCCGCTCAGGGGGTTCGAACACCGAATTTAATATCTTGCCTCGGTAAAGCGGGCGGAAAGGTACCGAAAATGCTGTGTAATATTTGGGCATTACGCAGGGTTACCAACCACGCCATTTTCATTAGAAAAAATTGAGCTACGACTTTTTAAAAATGTGATTTAAGATTTGATAAGATTGCGTTTTCTTTTAATAATACAGACAATTTAACTCAATATACGATTTGGTTCTTTATACTGTAGATTCCAAGAAGTGCGACGACAATAAAAAGTATTTATATTTACATACATATAATGATTTAGTAGGTCCGGTTCCGGCTGCGTAAACGTAAACAAGTCGTGTCACGGAGCTCCGAATTCTAACGCATAAAACTGTAAACACAACACTTGAACTCAACATATATTGTGCCAAACTGTGTTCCAAGAAAGTGAAATCTAAGTGAGAACTGTGCTAGCGATATAATTAAATACTCAGTGGCAAAAAGCACAAAATCTAGAGGTTATCTGTCAAATTGAAAAAATCAGTTTGACAAGTGACAACTCAGCGCTACCAACATAACCACATTACGGTGCGTTCACAACACCAGTCTCACTTCACTACGATACTACGTTCCATTCAACGATAAGATACTAAATAATGGATAACCTTCAATCTTTTTTCGATCAAATGAAAATAGAAATGTCAAAACAAACCGAAGACATTATGACACGAATGGATGAAAAATTAGTTCCCTTTAGAATAGAAATGCAGGAACTTAGGTCAGAAAATGAGAAGCTAAGGGAAAAAATACACAACCTTGAAAAACAAAAAAGACTTAACAACTTAATTTTATATGGAATAAAAGAAACCGAAACATCGACTGTCAATCTCATCGAAGTCATTAAAAAGAAATTTAAAGATGATCTAAACATTACTTTGGAAGATAGGGACGTAAACATGGTCCACAGACTTGGCAAAAATATTACTAACAATGGACGGGAAAGGCCAATTCTCTTGTCATTCGTTAACCTCTGGAAGAAAAACAAAATAGTAGCAAATAAAAAGAAATTTAAAAACTTGTATGTATCTGAAGACTACCCGAAAGAAATCCTCGATACGAGAAGGGAACTACTACCAAAACTAGAAGAAGAAAGGAAGAAAGGCAATTATGCATACATAAACTATGACAAACTAGTCGTCAAACAGGGGAAACCAGGAAATGAGAAACGAAAAAGAGAACCTTCAACCTCGCCAAAGGAAATAGAACACCACCACAAACATCAAGCACTAGCAAAAACAAATCGCAAAAATGCTTTCGACATAATGAGGAATAGAAGCAACTCTCTGCCATCTACCAACTTGCCACCTGTTCAGAAGGCATAGGATATTGTCATCAGCCACCGGAACAAAACTTTATACAATCAAAAACTTAAAGGCAACATAAGTGAAACATTCCCCAACCCGACTTGTCCTCGTGGGGAATTAGACTGCAACCCTCCACCAAATGTAGAAATGAAGCAAAATGTAAAACAAACACTCAAAATTTGCACGTATAATGTAAGAACACTTGCATCTACAGAACGATTCCTCGAATTAACCAATGCTCTAAAAAATATTAAATGGGACATTGTAGGTCTCGCGGAAACCCGAAAAATGGGATGTCAAATCGAAGAGTACAGCGACCTTATATTTTGCTATATCGGCGAAACTAAAGGCTTACATGGAGTGGGATTTATAGTCAAGAAAAAATATAAAAACAACATCACTAACTTTATAGGAATTTCTGAAAGAGTGGCACTATTACAAGTAAAATTTGAAAGCTTCTGTTTATCAATAATCCAAGTATATTCACTGACGGATAGACCAACAGAGGAAGAAATTGAAAAATTCTACAAAGACATAGAATTCGCTCTTGCCAAGACAGAAGGAAAGGTTATAGTCATGGGAGATTTCAATGCAAAGATAGGCTGTCCAAAAACAAACAACTATCCAGTAATGGGGAAACATGGTTATGGAGTGTGCAATGAAAGAGGAGAACGTCTCTTGAGTTATGCTTACCAACACGAATTATCCATAATGAACACATTCTTCAAAAAGAAAGAGAGCCGAAGATGGACATGGTTTTCACCCGACCAAAAAACTACAAACGAAATAGATTACATATTGACTACCCACCACAAACTTATAACAAATGTCGAGATACTCAACAGATTTCAATTCTTTTCCGACCACAGATTAGTGAGAGCAACTTTACTTCTAGGCAACCCAGTAAAAAGCAGAAAAACCTTCACAACACCACCTAAAATTCCCAAGACAAAACAAGACAAGAAAAGGAAATCAAAGAATACATCAAAAACTTACGATCACATACAGAAAACATAGAAACAAAATGTATTGATATCCAAACATATTACAATATCCTAGAGAGAGGTATGATTGAGAGCCTAAAATATAACAAAAACCAGGCACGTCCTTATCAACACAATATTCTTACTAAGGACACGATCCGTCTAATAGAAAGGCGAACGGAGCTACTACATAAAGGTAATAAGACCAAAGATATGAAAGAAGAACTTAGCAGAATTTACAAAGAGACCAACAAGTCAATCCGAAAGGAATACAATAACCACAGATACGAAACTATCTCAAAAAACATCAAGAATTTTAGAAGTGCTAAAAAAGCGTACAAAGAGCTAACTACACACAAGTCATGGATTCAAAAACTCGAGCATAATTCACAAGAAACAAAATCAAGACAAGATGTAATAAACCAGGCAACAAACTACTACAAAAATTTATACAAGCAACAAAATAACATTGAAATTGAAGTACAAACGAATCACATGAAAATAATGGACCCGATCAGTCAAATCGAAAGCTCTGAAGTATGGGAACACATAAAAAAGCTGAAGGCTGATAAGAATTCTGGACCAGATGGAATTTGCAATGAGGCCTTAAAAATAGGAGCATCTGTTTTAATACCCCATTTTACTCAATTGTTCAATTTGATATTAGAAGAAGAAAAGGTGCCAAAACAATGGTGTACATCAGACATAATTTTACTTTTCAAAAAAGGCAACTCCTTGGACATTGGGAACTATAGACCAATAAGTCTGCTGGCAAGTACATACAAACTATTTTCATCAATAATTCTAAAAAGGGTATCCGACGACATAGATACACAACGACGGCAGCAAACAAAGGAACAGGCAGGATTTAGATCAGGCTTTAGCACAGTGGACCACATACAGACACTAGAACAGATCATAGAAAAATACAGAGAATTTAATAGACCTCTGTATGTGGCCTTTATAGACTACATCAAAGCTTTTGACAGCATCAGCCACTGCTCAATCTGGAATGCACTACAACAATCGAATATTCACTGTAAATACATCAATATTTTGAAATACATCTACACAAATAGTACGAGCAGAGTCAAATTAGAAACTAGAGGAGAAGACATAAACATTGAACGAGGAGTAAGACAGGGAGACCCTCTATCTCCAAAGCAATAGTAGTACTTGAAAATATTTTTCAACAACTGGATTGGAAAAACAAGGGAGTGTACATAAATGGCCAATATTTAAATCATCTGAGGTTTGCTGATGATATTATAATAATAGCATAATCGCTGAAACTGCTAAAGACCTAGAGGAAATGATGAGATCGCTGGACGACGAAAGCTCCAAAATCGGTCTGGAAATGAATGTAAACAAAACCAAAGTATTAACCAATGATCGCGAACGCCCGATAGTAATAAAGGGTAATAATATAGAATACGTCAGCGAATACATCTACTTGGGTAAGCAAATATCATTTAAAACATCAAGCAACGAAGAAGAAGTAACAAGAAGAATCAATGCAACCTGGAAGAAATACTGGGCACTACGAGAAATTCTTAAAGGGAACTACAGCCAACAGATGAAAAGGACAATATTTAATACGTGCCTATTACCCTGCTTATTGTATAGTTGTCAAACCTGGACATATACGAACAAAATAAAACAACGAATCAAATGCAGCCAAACAGCAATGGAAAGGAGCATGTTAAAAATCCAAAAAGATTGGCCCTAATGCTATTAACAGAGTAGATGCAAATTTGCCAAACACCAGTCAGTAGATCAAGTATTTTGCCTAAACAAAATCAACGTGCATCAAGAGTCCTGCAGCTTCAAGACCAACAAAAAATAACGACAACACCTAATTCAAGGATACAGACACGGTCGAAAGACAAAAGACTTTACAAACCAAAAACTAAGCCAAAAGACACTGTTAGTAATGCTGTTATATTCAGTCAGTTATAGTCAGTCGGTCGGTAGACATTACAACGTTCAGACGCCTATACGACAATATTTTCTTAGTGACAGTGGTTCTCAAACTTGCTATTTCTCATAAAATATATTAAGATGTTCGTTTGCAAACGGTGTGACACAGAGTTTAGGGACGGGGTGCAGTGCACTTTCCTTGCGCCGGAATAACCGAAGCCGGATATCGGAAGCTAGGCGATTGGAAGTCTACTTGGCGATGCAACGCGTGCAAGAGCAAAACCATTAGTGCCAGCGTTAGTCCAACACCTTCGATGAATCCAGAAATAGAAAGTGTCATTAGAGAGCTTAAGTATGTCTCATCACAGATTTCCACCTTGCCGGCGCTTGTGGAAAGCTTCAATAAAATTCAAGAGGATCTGAGCGAGCTAAAATCTTTAAAGGTCGAATTTAGCAATTTTCAAACGTCATTTGATATATCTATAAATTCACCCAAGAACAAACTCGATAATATGGAAGAGGAAATTCAAACACTGCGGTCAGTAAAAGAAACAGTTTCCTCACTGGAGCAGCGAATTTCCGATTTAGAATCGAGAGTAAACGAGGAAGATCAACGATCGCGCCTTAATAATGTCGAAATCAAGGGCGTTCCAGTCAAAGCCTCCGAAAATCTTTATACGCACTTAATGAAAATCGGGGAATTAATAAACTGCAAGATAACTAAGGAACAAGTAAATTATATTGTGAGGGTTCCGACAAGGGGTGATGGCAAAAACATAATAGTCTCGCTGCACAGCAGATATTTAAAAGAAAACTTTGTGGCTGCAGCGAGATCCAGCAAACCATTTACGGTCAGCAATCTAGGGTTAACTGGAGATACGAGAGTTTATGTCAATGATCACCTTACATTACATAACAAAAACCTGCTCAATAAGACCAAGGTCCTGGCTAAAGAGAAGGGTTTTTCATTTACCTGGGTGAAGGGGTGCAAGATCTTCGTAAGAAAAAACACTACTTCCCCGGTCATAAGTGTAAAGTCAGAATTCGACTTAAAAAAACTTTCACGTTAACGAGATACTTCCGCATTAATTGTAGTTTACTACTACCTTTAATTCACATAAGTTATTTGATTTGTAAAATTAATTCCTTAAGTTTGAGAAGCGCACTTGTTTACGCCGATGTGCATCGAGCGCCTTTTGTTTGCTTATCTCTTAATCTTTTTGTTGTTAATGAGTGTCAATTCTTTATACATCCTATACTTTATATGCGTAGAAATAATGTTCATTTTTGCAAATTTTTAATATTCAAATATAAGAATATTAGATCGAGTCAGCTTGCCGTTCGAATTTATTTATGTCATTGCGAATATTGTTCATATTGTGTTCCTTTACACGTTGTATTAAGCAAAATACTCCATTATCTTTGTTACTTATTTAAATACGAGCTCAAATTTATAATTTGCGTTATGGTGTATGTGTCGCAATGGCGGTAATCAACTTGTACTACCAAAACGTTAGGGGTCTCAGAACAAAAACATCCATATTTCGAAGAAACATATGTATGAATTGTTATGATGTAGTGTGTCTAACGGAGACTTGGCTAGTGGAAGGAGTCAATGACAATGAGCTTTTTGACGATCGCTATTTAGTATTTAGACGTGACAGGAATTACTGTGACACTAAACAAACGCTTGGGGGTGGCGTATTAATAGCCGTTCACCGTTCGCTGGTGGCGGAGGAGAAAAGTGACTGGTGTATCTCAGCCGAAGACGTATGGGTCACGCTGACGCTCCAGCATAGGAAAAACAAGGTACCCTTTAATATTCATATATGTACAGTCTATATGTGCCAACAAAATATGGGCAACTCATTCTCTGATCAGCTATATTATTTTTCGGAAAAACTAGTTGACAATGTTTTTAGTAGCGTGGCGGATAAATTCATAATATTAGGTGACTTTAACTTGCCTAATATACAATGGCTACAAGCACGTAACGATAGTTTTCTGTATCCAGATAACATTCAAGGGGCGATCCAAACTGATTTTATTGACAAATTACACCTATGTAATCTATCTCAGTACAACTCTTGTATAAACTGTAAAAATCAAATACTAGATTTAGTGTTTTGTAACAACGAATTATCAGTAACAAATTCCAATGATCCTTTGGTACCCGAGGACCCTTATCACAAGTCGCTAGTTGTATCCGCAGATTTTGGCCAGATTCATTCGCTTCGCACCGTCCCACGTAGAGTATTTATGTACAATAAAGGTGACTTCGCGACTATATCAAAAGAGTTAGATCAAATTGATTGGTACAACGAATTCAAATGTAGAACCATAGAGGAAGCCTCGGAATTCTTTTATAGTGTGCTTTATGATCTACGTACTAAACATATACCTAGTAAAGAAATAAAACCTATTCAGAATAATCCACCGTGGTACAATTCATCATTGCTACATATCATAAAAGATAAACATAAATTTCATTTAAAATTTAAAAAGTACAAAAATACATCCGATTACGATTCTTTTGTCATTCTGAGAGAGCGCGCTAAGAATTTAGAACATGATCTATACAAAAATTATATTTCTAACATTGAAAACAACATCCATAAAAACCCTCAAGCGTTTTGGTCTTTTGTTAAAAGCCGGAAACATATTAATTCATATCCTTCAGTAATGAAATTTGGATCGCATACGTCTGGAGAAGGCACAGAGATTTGCAACATGTTCGCAAAGTATTTTCATTCCACTTTCTCACAAAATAGTAATAACGATAATGCAATTAGTTTAGAACATAGTCAATATCCACTGGATTCTGAAGCTAATATATCGTATATCGAAATTAATAGTTCTGAAGTGTTTAAATTATTGAAAAATTTGGATCTAAAAAAGTCTGCCGGTCCCGACATTGTTCCTGCTATATTAATTACTAACTGTGCCGGTAGCCTTACGACACCACTAACACTATTGTACCAAAAATCTTTAAGTGATGGCGTTATACCAACAATATGGAAATCTGCTTTTATAACACCCATACACAAAAAAGGGACCAGAAACAACATAGAGAACTATAGACCTATTTCAAAATTATGCTTGTTTGCTAAAATCCTTGAAAAATTAGTCCACCGACAACTGTACTCCGTTCTTAAGCATTATTTCATCGAGGAACAGCACGGTTTTCTTAAAAATAAGTCCACTACATCAAATCTTATTCTTTGCAGTGATTATATATCTAAGTACATGTCAGAACCCTCCCAAGTTGACGTTATATACACAGATTACATGAAAGCTTTTGATAGAATAGATCACGTGATACTCTTAAATAAACTTTACGACGCCGGAATTAGAGGAAATCTGTTTCGATGGTTTTGCTCTTACATACGAAATCGAAACTTGACTGTCGTCCTTAATGGGTACGCATCCTCAAAAATTCTAGTCCCATCTGGTATTCCGCAAGGATCCTTGTTAGGACCTCTTTTATTTGTTATATTTATCAACGACGTCAAGAAATATTTCACGTACTCAAAAATTTTACTCTTCGCAGACGATGTAAAAATTCTACATAGGATTCGCTCAATAGAAGATGCAGTCAATCTCCAAAGGGACCTCGATTCTTTTCAAAACTATTGTCTTCAATCAAAACTAGATCTGAACCTATCTAAATGCTTTATCTGCACCTTTACTCGTAAAACTAACCCCATAACTTTTAATTATCAATTTAATAATACTCCACTTATCAGAGTTAATTCTATAAAAGATTTAGGTGTTACCTTCGACTCTAAGTTACTGTTTGACGCACACATAAATACCATATTAAGCAAGGCATCGAAAGCACTCGGCTTCATTTTTAGAGTATCAGCAGACTTTGAGAATATTAAAACACTCAAGATTCTATATTGCACCTTCGTCCGCTGCCATTTGGAATATGCTCCACAAGTCTGGAACCCTAATTACGGCACATACACTACTCGTATTGAACGCATACAAAAGCGTTTTCTTGGACATATACAATACCGGAGCAAAAAATATATCTCAGGTTACTTAAATCAATGTCGAACACATCATATACTTCCATTGTATGAACGTAGACGAATAGCTGACTTGACCTATCTTTTTAATATAATAAATGGTTCTGTAGACTCTCCCGAGTTGTTAAATAATATCAAGTTAAGAATTCCCAAGATAAATAGCAGAATATCACCTGCTCCTCTTTATGTTCAACTCTCTAAAACCATCTACAGGGAAAACTCTTTCTTCAGTAGAGCGAGCAAATCATGGAACACTACCGCTCGGGAGTGTGACATAGACCTGTTTAATTCAAGTGCAACAAAATTAAAAAATATTATAACGAAACACTTTTTCTCAACTATATAATTTGCTACCATTATAGTATCTCCTTTTTATTAAATACTTATCCAAAATTCTAAATTCAATAACAACTATTTTTACCGACCTGATTTTTTCTGTTTATACTGTTAA
>DWTF01000767.1:0-10541 GCA_018250225.1 Udranomia kikkawai
ATGTTCTTTCCTAAGCTTCCATCTATCTCTATACCGAAATTCAGCAAAATCGGTTCAGTGGTTTAGCCGTGAAAGCGTAAGAGACAGACAGACTTTCACATTTATAATTAGTAGTAGTACATTAGTACTACTAGTACATTGTCTATTATCTTTCCTAGTACGATGAAGTACCTACATTATCAGGTTTCCCGCGTCGGGGCCCGCTTCCCGCATGCGTAAAGCACGCATCATAATAAATATCTGTATGAAGGTGCAATGCGGGTGCCAAGTCATCCAGTGGCATGCGTGAGCATTGTACGAGTAACACCCTTCCAGTTACATTAAAAAGTAATTCCTATTCAAGAGTATTTAACGCAATGGCGCAGCGTGGCGGAAGTATGCTCTTACATAAAGAGGACATAAAGAGGGTTGCGGCCAAAAGTGTTTAAACTAGACATTGAATGAAGTGTTATTAAATTCGAAAGTTCGACTCCACCGGCACAGCCACTGCACCAATTTTTGTCGTATAAAAGCAGTGTTCGTGCTGCTATGTTCTGGTTTGAAGGGTGTGGTCAGGGAGACATACTTAACCAAAGCGTTCTAACTTAGTCCTCAGGAATAGCAACGCATTTGTAGTTGACCAAAAAATACCACCACCCGCCCATGTAAAGAAGTCCATAGGCGACAGTCACCACATACCATCAGGTAGACTGGATACTCGTTTGCTACCTCGAAATCATAATAAAAATTATGAGTTTCAACTCATCATTCGTTTAATAACACCTCGTACTATTCAATCATTTTGAAAACAATAACAAAGAAAACAACGCACGCATTTTGACGAGTCAACAAGAGCCCCTAGCGCTCTGTCACCAATGGTACAAAAATGAAGGTAATATTGCGTTCCTCTCTACTTAGATGAATGTCCTTTTTCGCCCTTACTATTATGCATGAATAGATGTCCAAAGATCTAAAAAGAAAACTGAAAAAGACAATAAAAGGAAATTTCTCATGCATGTACGCTCCATATGTGGTAATACTGTGGATGTAAGCCTCAAAGACGAAACTAACATTTCCATTAGCAACGCAAATATGTACGAACACCTATTCACAAACTCGTACCCAACTTTGATACAAGCGATGATCTCTTCAATCTCCGATTCGAATTATGCGTTAATTTGCCAAAATTTATCACAACATACCGAAACACGACACACAATATCAACACGAACACTTAATTAACTGTGCAAACAAACAATAATCCAATGCCAAGACAAGATATATTGTCGACAAGCCTTGTAAATGTATGTTTTGTTAGTTCATGTGATTGGACGTTTCGGGAAATGACTAATCTTTTTTCGTGTTAACAATCTTTATCTTAACCTTACCTTTATTTTTATTTGTTTTTCATTTTAATACAATTAAATGCTTATAATTAATCCCAGTCGGAACACAAGTTCTGTCTCGTCTCTATCTCTGACTGACTCTATTTTATACGTCTTACATCTTTCAAACTAAAACACAGCAGGCCGAACACTGTTGTTATAAAACAGTAAGTGTGGTTTAACTCTGGTGCCCAATGAGTCAAACTATAAAAGATCCACCTTTAATTACAAAACAACAGTAAAAATATTGAAAAGAAAGTCAATATTGAAGCACAAACTTATTATAAACATACTGATAAAGATACTTTAGACACTTCTCAAAACATCACACTGTAACCTTGACTGTCGCATTATGTGTATATCTACATATCATCTAATAATACTCTACTGAATATACACAAGGGCTTAGTGGGTGAGCTAATTGAATACTATGATTTATGTACATAATTTACCTGTAACTAAATCTATCCAAATTTTCATGTCGCTGAACGCTCAATCAAATATTCCTTATTGAAAAAGGTTTATCACATTTTGTGGTAATAATTAAACATTGTAATAATTATTTCTAATTGCGTAGAATTGTATCCAATAATACATTTTAATATATCTGTGCACTAACAAGATCCTAAGAAGAATTATAGTATGTTCTTACTACCAACATAATTCTCTTACCTACATATTGCTTATTTCCACACTTACCGCGGTCTTGAAAAACTCGCAGTTATTGAAATTTAAATTCGAGTTCAAAACAGATACAAAACGATAAGAGACTAGAATCTTCCTTGCTGCCTTATAAAAGCAGTTCTCGGGCTGTGTTTTGAAGATCTGAGTCGAAGATTCACAAGACTAAACCAAATGTATTGGAACAATTTTCATTTAGCGTTTCCTAACTAATGACTATATTCCTATTTCTCTTTTCTTATTTTACGTTAGTATCCTCAAACTTAAGCAGCCTGAAGTGCTTAATCGTATTAATTTATCCATTAAGAAAGATTAAGCACCTCACAGTCATAGGCAAGCTAGTACCTACACCCAAAACATCAATACATAACTTATTTACGTCGCATCAACATCCAATGAAATCCGAACTGCTAAATTCAGTCTCAATAGCACAAGAGTAGTAAAGCAGACGAGAATAACCAACGCCGAGTGTAATACACGAAGCAATAGTCCCGAATCTCGGTGAATATCTGCTTCGCGAAGCCCAGAATATCCCTCGTAGCGAACTATTGAGCGCTGTCGTATAACATTTGGGAACATATGACAAATATTTCAATTTCACCACCGTACATTACGCGCGCTTGAATGGACTCTACCAACGGCGGATTTGGCGTTTGAACTACCGAAATTCTATCTTAGAACGCATACATCGCTCCTTTTGTTATCCACTATTGTAAGTCATGCGTAGAAAAGTTGCAATGGATGACGAAGTGAGGAATGTAGTCAGACGTTCGGGGGAAGGATTTCCCGCGGTTCATGGAAATGCCATGCATGAATAGAGTCGTGAGGTGGTAAGTTTTTGCTGTTTCTTTTCATACAACATAAATCGCCGCCGAGTTTTCCACTCGACGAGTTTTACTGCGAAAGGGAATGAAAGTACGAATGGCTTTTTAAGAATTATTAGCGTCTCGGTTCGCTGTGGACTGAATTCGAGTGTTTTTATTTTGGACGACAGATGCAACTCCATTCGTTTTGCATATTGAGTAGCTTCATAAAAAATATGTGTGTCGATGTTACATTACAACGCTATGCCAATTGGCGTAAATGGCGTTTGTTCATAGTACCAATGCATCTAAAGGATATAATTATGTTATCCAAGTATTCATGTATTTAAGTGTTTTTTTTCTTCTAATCCACTTCGGACTTCATATCTTTTGTTTTTATATACACCGCCCCTTTCGTGAATCTACAACTGCCCAAAGGTTGACTGGCAGAGAATGCTTTTAGCATTAAGTCCGCCTTTGTTCCAATACATTATTTATGTTTGGTGCATAAAGTGTAAATGAATAAATAAATAAATGTTATTTACATACCGCTTGTTAATATTAATCAAAACCGATACATGATAACATAATCCTTCACTAAAATGTTTGTCGTTCTATTTATATGCTAATTGTATCATAGTCAGTTAATCCCAGATATATCCCATAATGCTTCCCAAGGAACACGGTCGTATTCAAAACAACTTGTGGGAAACTGCCTTATTAAGATGGGCCCTTGTAATAATGGGTGCTTTATTGTGGATCTTAGTGAACTTTGAAGCGATTATATTTGTTATTTGACTTAAACTGTATATAGGTTTCTTCTTGTATGTTGGCTGGGAAATTCTTTATCTATGTATAATATTGCAAGACACAAAACAGAATTTAAGCTTCAAATCGTGATTTCGTACTATCGATTCGTGATTTAAAGTAAAAGTGAAATGATCAATGTTATTCTTTCTTTTTTGTTGATCTAAGAATGGCATTCATTGAAAAGATAAAGTTATAGAGTCAATTGTATTACATTCCTACACGCGCAACTTAATAGAATCGAGAGCTTAATTACCGTTGGTTAGTTTGTAAATATGCACAGATCAGAAAACGAAGAGAAACAAAGCAAGGTAGGTAGCACTTCCCCTGAATAATACGCAAACCTGCGAAGACCACAATACAGTCTACATTTTTGTTTATTTTTTCCATTTCTCTAATAAAACGAGGAACGCAGACGGAACGCCGGCAACGAGAGAGTGAAACAATTTTCCTTTTTTTCCCGCCTTTTGTTTTAGTTTAATTTCCTTTCCCCGTTGTCTTCGCTCTTTCGGCACTTCGGGTTCTGAAATCTGGTATTTAAGAGCCCCATTTACAAAGGTCCCGCGACCGTTCGCGACGACAATGCTTACACCATAATCTATTTGCGCAACGCGTCCTTACAACCAAGAGTCTGCTCTACAAAAGAGTGTTTATTTAAACCCCTTTCACACCTCTATTGTTACTCGGCCAGCATAACTTGATCCGGGAGTAATGTGAGCCAATCCCCACGATTGCCTAGCGTTTCGAATACGGGAAGGAGTGGGGTAGCTCAATGTTTATTGGGTTCAGTCTGAATGGCCCAGCTGAATCCAGTTCTCGTCTTTGAGTATGTAAGATTTTTAAGCGTTTAAGGAGGATATTTTTCTGTGTGGTGTACGGTAAATAGATTTCCGATTTCTCAGTTGTGCTATGAAACAATTTTCTTTCATTTGTTATTATATACCTACTTGTCGAACATAGCAAATTGTGTAAGCGTGTTTGATTTGCTATTTGTTATCAGTAGCCATGTTCAGAGCGAATATTTTGACGGAAGTACTCCGCCTGGAGGAAGCTGATTATAATAGGATATTTTGTCAAAATAACAGATTTAAATATTTAATATTAATATTTCATAATTTGTTTTTGATAAGATATGTATCATTATTTATTATCAACTGCTTCCACGCGGAGTTAATTAATTTATCTATCAGTCTCGTATTCCCGGTTTGAATATATTTTTTCATAAATGTTAGATAAATTAAAATGTGAAATCGGTTTTTGCGGATGAAATAAAATTGTTTAGACTGTTACTGTTAATGTATTTATACATTAGCTATTGTACAATAAAATCATATTTAAGCTACATTGAAACGAAAGATGCATTGTCACAAATTACAACAAAAGTCTTTCAATACAATGTTCGTAGCGTAGATAATACTTGTTCACAATTCGATCACCTTTATGTTCTAATATTAAACCTCGAACCAGTGAACCGTGCGGATCCGTTGCATCAGAGACATTAGTTTCGGGGAATGTACAGAAAACGACCCGATAATCAACCCTTACTACATCACCCCAACGAAAAGTACCTTGTCTTTGAAATTTATTATTACTACACAATATTGCATTTGGGGGTTGAAAGCATGGTGCATTTGAAGGCAGCTGCCTCGTCCAGCTTAGGGATTAAGTCTTTGGTCATCTTTATGGAATTGTGGTACGTTTGACGTCTTCATAAGGGTTGTTTTGGAGCCAACAACATCAGGATTAGCAAATCCCACAGTCCCATATGGATGCAACCCTCCACATTAAAGTTTGCAAGAAAAAATTACTTAATGGGATGTTTTCTGATCGAGCAACTCCAAAATGCAGGATTCATCCCCTTCCTTGTGGATATTGCCAAGGGATTTGATTGGCATTGTTATTAAGATTTCGTTCAATATTTATGCAAAATATGCGGTGTTGTGGTTGGTTTTTGATCTATTCGCAGGCACAGTTTGTGGCCACAACGATGTGACCTGCTCCATAGTGCGGTCTGTAAAACCGACAACAATTGTCTATTAAAACAATATGGTTGGTGATGATAATGTGAAAGTTAATGCTTCGATAATTTCTGTTTTTATAGATAAGCTTAGTATCAGAGTGCAAATAGGTCCTAGAGATTGCACTTTTAAATAATGGATATTGGACGTTCGTAAACATTGTATCTGTCAACTAGGTAAGTTAATTAGTAAATCCAATAGTATAAATAAAATTTTGAAACATTAAACCAAATGAATACGAGCATACATAAGTAAAATGTATTCGTTTGGAAACCAAACGTATTCGACATTTCACACGATATTTTTCCAGTTCCTACGCTTCTTTCGCTCTTCAAAGCGAAGGGACAGAAACACAACCGATAATAAGCTATGTTTAAAAGATCTTGGAGCGCAACCCTCGCAACGGTATAGAAAAAAAAACAACACATGTACATAGATCACGTAAACTGTACGCTTGGAAGCGAACTACTTCAAAAGACTTAGTCGATACGAACATCTGTTACTAGTACACGACCAGTGTAGCTTGAGCTGTAACTTTTACAAAGATGTCTCCTAGCTTATCTGTTTGATATAAGAAAGCGGGGGGCACGGTAGGTCAAGTAATGTTGGCGTTTATTAGAGGGGTGTGCCAAGGGGCTATATTGTCCCACGTGTTATTCGGACCCCACGCAACGGCCAGAAGACAAGTGATTTAATGCTCATGCTTAGTACATAAAAAAGTAAAGAGTGTACGTAACACGAAAAATGTGACACCGTCCATATTAATTTCAATATAATTAGTAAAAATATTACTAATCATTCGTATTTTAATACAAAAGAAAGTTTTGCCGTTATAAAATATTTAAGTCGACATCAAAGCAAATAAAATAATAATTGTGTGACTGTGACAAGATTTCCCCAAACGAAACGCTTCAAAGAAATACTAATTACCTTTGTTGAGTCTATGTTTTGAGTTGAGATGATTTTTGTAGGAACAAACAACTTTGTAATTATTCGGTATAACAGCAGACAATGTTTGACGGCTGAAATATTTCTAGATATAGTATCTACGGTTTAAAAAATCGTATTTTGGTCATTAATTGCTTTTATTTATTTCCTATGTTTTATGTGTTCGCTTTTTTATACATACCATCAACGGTTTGAAGAATGGACGGCAACGTTTCTGAATTCCGTGTTTCGTTTCGTACAAATTGATTAATGGTGTTCCGGTTTTTCTCAATTTTACCCTTTCCCTACCTTTGGTAAAGACCTCCTGGTAAAAAGGTTGACTGCCTTATTCACTGAGTGACTTAATCAGTAAAATGTGCAAGTCAACGTCTCTATCTTGATTTTTGGAGAACTTCTTGGAATATTATGCCTTGTGCACTATCTAATACTTTTACTATTATAGAAAAGATTTTTGTTGCATCGAAAATTATAAGACAGACCATAATATTTTTTAAGTCAAATCAAATCTGATTCGCGGCTCTGCCAATTTGTGGCGAGCTTTGAGATTTCATATTATCAAAATTCCCAGGTAAAAAAGCTGTTATATTCAACATGTCAATCATAGTTTTTTATGCCCTTACGTTTTGATCGTATAACTACTTTTCGACTTGTTTGAAAAGGGGCTGTTGTTATAATCAAAACATTGTAAAATAAAATAAAATATTTTTAGATGCAGCCAGCACCTTGAGTATATTGTTAGTACAGTAGCCAATGAGTCCAGAGTCCAGACACTCGTAACAACTGCAGTTGTTCCGACATCGAGTTTTAACTCAAGTTTGATTATATGTGTTAGCACCAACGATGGTACTGTGTCATTATACATACAAGCACTGATTCGATGGTTACTTACTGCTTCTATTTAAGTTGATATTTGGTGTTTCGTTATAAAATAAAAGCCTAAATTCCAAATTCCTAGACATCTTAAAGAGGTCGGGAGGGTCAGATAGCTATCTGAAGATGGCAGGCTCCAAATAAGGATCAAAATGGTTCTTTACAAAGATCCTCCGACTACACCAGAGATTTCTCATCACGATTGCATAAAATTACATTTTTACTGAGCAAATGTTTCTTCTTTAGGTTCAAGGATTAGGTATAACTGACTGAGCTCTCTTACTTTTAGTTCTTCGTATACAATCTAGTTTCGAGAATCTTATGTTGGTCTTTCACCTACCCTTTGTTTTTACAAGTCTACATATAAAATCACTTCTACAAATAGTTTTATCGTATCCTCTCCTTACCTTCACAGACTATTAATAAATGACCACGAATGAAAGTAACAAATGAGCATATAAGATTTAAAGAGACAAAAGAAAAAAGTCTATTGAGTTTTCTGCCGTATCTTCTCAAAAAAGTCTAACAAATTGATTGATAACTTCAAAGTTCCCTCTAGGTTAGGCCTATATACAAAATAAATGCTTGTATACTCGTACAGTAATGCTTAATAATCGACACACTACTAATTATTCGTTACTAACCTGCTCGTTAAATATAACATCTGTTTTAGGCTCTTCACTTCCAATATTAACTTAAACAACAGCTTGGTAGTTAAGTGAACTAAAATTAATTAATAGTAACTGAGTTTGTTAGTAAGTTAGTTATAATTGTTTCGAAATCAATAGTAGGTTGAAACTCTTGTGTTCTACGTCAATCCTTACACTGCCGTGGAATCAAACAAGTCTAAGCTACGCTTTGTGGGCGCCTATTACACTGTTCCGCTTCAAGAAATATACAATATAAAGAACCGAAATGATATAATTGTCTACCAGAAAATATTAATAGCATAAAATCTATAATCATCAAGCGGTCAAACCTAAAAAAATCACATCAATAAATAATTATACACACATCGTATCTTTAGAATTGAAGTGGCTTATCTCTAAATTAAAAAAAATGACTTTATTACGTCGAACCATATTTAAACATGTATTAAAACTAAACAGTTTCTTAATCTATAGTTAAAAAAAAAAAATGGTGACATCATCTAAAGTACATAATCGATTAACTAAAAGATGGCTTATTCTTAAACAACATTTTTGGCGTTTACCAGAAAATACGAATTTTGGATTAAGCCACTTCAATTCCAAAGATGCGACATGCTCAGAACTAGCATGTCGTTCACAGATACACAGTTCAGCAATTTTATTCGTTTAATAAATCAATTTATTATTTAGTTAAATTAAAAAAAAAAACAATTGGCAATTTAAATCCAACCCGTTGCATTTATTCTAAATGTACTATTATATATGTAGTAACCTTTAAATAAACTTTGGACTCCTTCTTGGAACTCCAAAGATGGATGGTAATCGTCCGTTCCCGAACAGCATCGACTGCGATGGATGCAAGCGTCGGTGACGTTATCGTTGCATTGTATCGACAAGATGTTATCGCTGGGACTAATAGGCGGGACACGTCGTATTGTCACTTTGTCATCCAATTACTGGGTACAGTGTTAGTATGTGCTAAGGCGTGCGCCAGGGTGGAACTTTAGAACCAAATTGGAGTCATCTAGTCCGTTTTGTATCGGTCTTTTTGTTAAACGTTTTATCAGGATCTTTAGACGTGGTATTTTATGAAGGGGATTTTTTTCAAATAGCAGCATGAAATGGTACACTTTTCTACTTTTGTATTCGTTTCTTATTCTTTTCGAATTCTAATTGAACAGACATGTGTCGAACACTCAAGAGTTTTGAGGATTTCTGTTTTTCATAACAATTTATGAAACTGATCTGCAAATTGACCTTGACTGTTTTAATTTTAAGATTGCTATTCGTAGGATATAAGTGGGATAGTAATCATCGATTTTATTTTAAAATTTTACTTTTATTATGACGTACTTATCTTTCAAAATTCCACCAAAAAATCGACAATACTGCTTAAAGTAGCAGTTTGAATGATGATTTTCGGTGTCTTTTTTAGATGTAGAAATTTAGTACCTAATATCTTTATTACATGACACCGTTGACTCACTGCTTCTTGTAGCATCTTGAATTAAAACCCATACTATGTACACGACAGGATACACAAGGGTTCAGGACTTCTGATATAATCTTGAGTTTCTCATCTATTACCCATCTATACTATTACCCACGGAATTATCTGAATAAAACTAGCATCATCCGAACAAAGCATTCTATGGATTTGGTTCGGTGTGATATCTTCCTCTTTGTCAGATCGTCTAGCCGACGAGCTAACCTCGCTGCTTTAGACCCCAGTTTGATTGCGCGGCTTAGCCGCTCCCTCTCTACCAGACTGCGTGCCAAATTAATTTATTCGGCCGTCTCTATAGAGTTACTATAGTAAGGTAGGTAGTTAGTAGTATAAGATAATTGTGCATGGGTTGTCAATTTTGGGATATAGCCCATTTGTAATTCAAATCTTTTGAGGCTAAAGCGTGCTGTTCTTACTTTGCTGTAGGGATAGGATAGGGATGCTAAAGTTATGGATGACAGGAGATATCTCATTAAAAATATATACACCAATATTACTTTTACAAAAGTAAAAAACATTTAGCGCATCGTAGAGCCAGTTTTCTTGTGGTCCATAAAGTCAGAACTAACTATGGCAGTAAAAGGATCACTTATGAGGGAGTACGACTTCATAATACAATACCGCCGGTTATAAAAAAATAAAATTCATTCAACACATTTAAAACAAATTTAGCTGAATATATTTGTAAAGAATAAACTATTGCGTGATCAAAGGTGTTGATAAGATGAGACCAGATAATAATATTATCCACTAATAAAAAAAAATGTGCATGAATGTATTATTATAAGATAATTATTGTTCTCATAAAGGTTACTTATTTGTAGTCTAATTTCAAAGTTTCTTTAAACCTAACCTAAATCTAAAGTTACCTTAATACAATTAAAACATGTAAC
>DWTF01000768.1:0-10541 GCA_018250225.1 Udranomia kikkawai
ACAGGCCTGGGAGACCAACTCTAATCCAGGGGGGAGTCACAATAGATCAACCTTGGTCGCAGTGACACATGGGCCTGACCCTACACCCCACAAACCAAATAATAATAATAAGTGCTTTTTACGTAGGAATAGTAATTTTATAAATAAGTTGTTTTTCCTTTTCAATATGATACTCACCATACCTAGCAGTTGGTCCTAAAATAAGTAGGTTTATAACTACAGATCCAAGCGGTAAATTTTTTTAAGCATTAATCCGAATATTTTTAATACTGTTGTATGAAAAAGAGGATAGGTACAGAACACGTACATTTGGATGACTACAATTTTGTGACAACTTTTACAATTTCAGAGTCGTTTAGGATGCAATCTACTTGAATAACTACGTGTAAATATTTAAGCGGTACGCTTTGTTTGTGCTGGAAGAGTGACGTCTCCAAATATATTGTGAGACGGGGCATGTGGCAAGCATAAGACACTATTGTCTCACTAATCTTGTCTCCGTGCACGCCAAGTTTTAAGCGCGCCGTTTCAAAACAATTTCTGTCAGAGATTTCCCAACAGGCAGCTACTGCATCTTGGAAATCTCATATGGTGTTCCAAAAATTGAATTCAAACAGTCATTATAACTTTTGGGAGATAGGTACCGCTTCGGCAGTCTAGTGCAAGTTAAATGTGTCTCAGCGGCGCGAAAGATATTGCGCTGCATGATTTATTGCACACGGAGAAGATATTTTAAAAATGGAATCAGCTTAAAAGAAGAAACAAGAAGAATTTACTATCGCGCTTTGTTGAAGTGTAACGTGAATTTGAACGGAGTGTACACATACATACATTAATGAGATGGTTTTTTTTAGATCATATCTAGAAAGACTCAGCTTAATTAGCGATCTTTATTCAGTCTGAAATATGGTTGTAGTTAACGTTATCCGTAAAATCCATATAAATTAATTATATGTACTTACCTAAAATTACTGTTGGTTCTTGACTATTAATAATTTAAAAACTCAAACAACTTCCACGTAGAAATCGTGCAATACAATAGCAACAATAATTGGATTAACTTCAAAACTTTACTGTCACTTCGGACTTAACGTCTAAGAACTAGGAGCAAACAAGAGTTTATAACAAGACTTGTTTAACGCGAAAAGTAAACAATGCTCGCACTGCGGAACACTGGAGAAACGACAAGAGTATGATTCTTGAAAGAGTTTCGTGTGTTTACAGTAAAAGTTTATTTCCAATATTCTGAGAGCTCGGCAACTTGACTCGAGGCAGCTTCGCGTTAAAGTAAGTGAGTGGTTAATGCGCTGCATCGTCGCTGCGATGCTACCGACTACTACAAATATTACTTGACATTCCAGATTATGTAAGTTATTTAATAAGGATATGTTTATATCCGTGCCTCTGTGAGCCGTTTTGTTTTATTAGATGAAGTGACAATAATGGGCTTTTAAGTACGCTCCTTCATCCGCATCTGAAAATGCCATCTTTTTATTATTTCATTAATACTGCAATTTTGCTGTTCAATCATTATTAAAGCTCAGCTTATTTAAAATCTTTAGCAGCACTGTATTTTATATTTTACTCACAAATCCTAATCTGGAGTCTGCCATAGATCCTGTTTTCGTAAAAATAGTTCACATTGCGAAGTTCACACAGGGATGACTCAACAGTCTTCCAGGTATGCTTATGCGTTACTATTTTGTATATACTTAGCAACATTATTTCCATTTCCATTATCCTAAATTATTAAGTTCAAAAACATGTAAATTTAAACGGTCACCATTTGTTTGTTATCTTCACCTCTTAATAAGCGAACGGCGTCCATCAATATTATTCCGCGCTTGAACAAACACTATCATTTTTATATTCCCGGATATTTTTTTAAAGGCACTGAAACACCAGTAGTCAGTCCGGACATCGAATAGGTCATTATTTTTATTGCAATTGTCGCAATAAACGGTGAACGGTGCCAATAAACTTGTTAAACCGTGCAATACCTATTACTGCGTTTTATTGAAAAAGTTCGCGTGACTTTGTAAACTGTATTGCTTTTATATTCAAAAAATGTGAAGCTTTATGAGGTGGAGGGGCGTCCTTGTTTAGTAAATGGAAAAACGAATAGATCGATTCTCAGCATACTAATAGCATTAACTAAAATTTCTATCTGTAGGATTCTCTATACCGGCTAGATTACATTATTAGTTGTTGCGGAATTTTATGGACACTTTTGTCTAGCTCAGATATGAGATCTTTTGATCCTTAAAATAAAATGCTAATATTTATTGCTATACTATATTAAATATACTGAACTCCTACTAAACTACTATACTAAATAACAGAACAACAAGAAGTTCCGTATAGTAGAGACGGTCGTCATGAAAAAATATAAACTGCAATGGGAGAAAGTTAATTAATGTTTTTAGCATATTTTTTATTCATACGTCTATAACATCAATATACCCGTTTTTACTCACGGTCATCATTTCAGTTCATATTAGGTCAAAAACTAAGTTAAAAAAATCATATTATATTAAGGTTGACTGGCAGAGAATGCTTTTAGCATTAAGTCCGCATTTTTGTTCCATCACAAATGTATGGTTTTCAAAAAAAGAATAAATAAATAAATAAATACAAAATGCTAATCGTAAGTACCTGTGTTACATTTTGAACAATGTGTATTTTCCGCAAAGACTTTAGTTTAAAAACATATAAAGCAGTAGTCTTGCTTCTTTGATCTCATCTGGAGGGTGTGTCAAGGCATGCACTTAATTGTTGTGCTCCAACATAGCCCTCACGTCTTGAGTTAATTACAAATTGCTGCTTATAAAGGGCTACAAATCAGAAGTGTCCAAAATTTATTTTAATCAAAAATGTGGCTGGAGTCACATATTACAGCCATATTTCCATTCACGAAGACACTCGTAAAAATTGGCATCTTAACAAATTAATAATTAAGTCCAGTGTAAATCCAAAATATAATTTTTTTAAATTTCAATGTGGGGTTGTGATATAATTAATTACAAGCTTGCTTTGAGTGTCCATGGGCGGCAGTGACCACTTGCCATCAGGTGGACTACATGCTCGCTTGCTACCTTAATATTATAAAAAAGATTACATGCAAAACGGGCGTATAAGGTATTTTTATTGAATTCATGAACGGGCAACAATATTCACATTGCTGTTACCACCATAACGGCTCTAAAACTTAAAATATGATATGTTTTTGAAGTATGTTTGCCGGCTTCCTACCGCATTGATTCCGTTTTCACTAATTCTATAATACTCTTAAACTAAGACGTGTGAATATGAAAACTATACTTATGAATATGAAATCAAATCTTTGTAAAAGGCATAGACATAATATAATATGTCTAAGTCTGTTTACCAAGCTACAGGTACTTGTTATACTACAAGCTAGCTACAAGTAATACTGTTATTTAATAGTCTCTCAATCTAATATTAGAATTTCATAGGTCATTCGTCTTTAAATAGATTTTAAACTGGCTTCTTTGAACCACCTGTTGCAATGTTATGTCGTAAAAATCAACAGGTAGCAACCATTTACAAGTGTATGTGGTATAAAATTCTGCCTCGGATGCAACGTAGACATAAAAAATATTTTTTGTCAAAGAACTTACTCGTATATAAATATGTCGAATTTGAACAAAAGTCCTAAGACCGAAATGGAGAGATTAGGAGAGATATTAAAAAGCGTTTTAAGGAGGTATACATCTAAAACTTTTATCCTACTTTCTCAAGATTTGGAAATGGTTAAACTTAGTGGTCCGCGTGTTAACACACAAATTGTTACAAATAATCACACAGAGTAAAAAACCAAAAATTTTTTCATCATTGTTGTAATAAGATGAAACAACTTACGTAACATACATACGTACATAACGTAGGCAGTTTAAGTATTTTTTAAAGGATGCCGCTGTAATAAGTAGAAATGTATAGCCACTGGTCCTAATATTTATTTCACTTGAAATGATCATTACAACCATTTATGTTGTGATGATTTGATAAGCTGGACTATATGTTCATTATCTGATGCTATAGCATGTTACAATAACTGCTTTAAAATTAAGTTGTCAGATTCCCCTGGAGAAACATACATCTATTGCAAGGTAATAGAAAGCTTGTAATTATTGATGTACATGGATGGTATCGATCGAAAATCTTGAAAGCTCTTAGAAATCTCTTAAAAGAAGCTATTGTTAACTTTAATAATAATGTACGGATTTGTTACAGGACGCTGAACGTAGGTATGATGAACCCATTGGATAACATACGGCGTTACATTTACGCTGTCATCGACCTAATCGGCCACTGCGCTAGTGATCTACGCCTCCTCGGGATGCGGTGGATCGTCAACACAATGGGATTGTGTAATGTCATCGGAATACAGCTCACAATAGTTACAATCATTCGTTGTCAACCGACTTACTTACTGCAGATTGACGCTAATAACGCTAAGAAAAGATACGAACTGTACTTGCGACCACAATCCATAACAGCCTATCATATATGTAACAAAAACTTAAGCGTCCTATCCGACGTGCAGTGTCCCGATAATTTGAATTATGACTTCGTTCTGTCTCATCATACTGAGAGTCCGATTCAGCATGCTAATTCACTTGCGCCTCGGGATGAGAGATATTTAAATTTCTTAGCCTATTTCGGCGAGCTGCTACAGATACATCGAGGTCCGACATTGTTGGGAATTACGCCATACCAGTGAGTATCTTATATGTTACATCACAGTTATCAACAGGTAAACTATTTGCATCGAAGTCTAAAGGTGAGCATTGACTACACGTAAAACTGTCACTCCGAACGGTTTAGGCCAACAATTACCCCACTCACTAGTTGGCCTAAACTGTTTGGAGTGATGCCACAGTTTTGTCTAGTTTTATGCAAAAACTGATCGTCAATGCCCTTAAGTAATCTAGGTATATCAATCTATATATCGACTGACATGGAAGATATTTAAGAGAAAACCATTTTAGAAATCTTTATTTAACATATTAGGACCCAAAAAATGATTGGAATTTTTGTCTATGCGTTTTATGCACGCTAATCTCAGAAACGGTTGAGTCGATTTAAATGCAGTTTTCATTGATGTTTTGTGGTATCTTTCAAAAAAAAACATTGTGGGACCGGTACTGGGAGGCAGTACGTAGTGCGCCGTCAGCTAGTAAGTAAACAGAAAAGTTCACTTACTTACTTTCTTACTAGGGAGACACACTTAACGGAGACATTCCAAATTAATTCTTAGTGGTAGGTGGTTTTTCGTCGACCCAAGAAACAATTTCGATCCTCTTTCAAACAACAAATTCGGTCTTAGGTTGATTACCTACTGATGTCCATGGGCATAGTGATCACTTACCATCAGACTGGTCTGGAACTAAACGCGTTTACTATCCCATGTTATAAAAAAAACAGCACTTCAATGATATATAAATGAGTAATAAAAACTGAACTTATATTGTGAGCTCACTTATACTAGAGTTTTACGGGATATTTGTGATCCGCACATGAGTAAAGTATGGAAGTGTTGAGTTGTAGGTACTCTTGTTAGTAGCACGTTCATCAAAATACATCTGCGTTGGGTGTGGTGGTGATGCAGTATTTATTTAGGTCAAGGTCTAAGTCAGTTATGAAGACTTTAACCCAAGGTCTGAATCTCAGAATGTGATAGTACAGTATTTGTCGGAAATAGCCAATTGGTAAATCTTACTACTAACATTACATCAGTACATGCAATTTTAATTTTTGAATGTTTCTTATGACTTGATCCATATTTCTTGTATCGTTTGGCATTTAAGATGTGTCAATATGCAAGTATTTCTGAACGGGAATCTATGTACCTATCTATAGATAGATGTACGACTATTGTAACTAAACCCAGGTAAAATAATTCCTATGGCGCAACCAACCTTCGCAATCCTTTCGCATTAAAAAAGCCGCGCATTCCACTGAGATATGTCTCTTAGATACGTCATTAATACGTAATACAAGTCGTGTTTTGGTATCAATTTTGAACGTAACATAACAATCGTTAATAAGTTGGAATTTGGTCAATATGCAACTTAATCCTTCCCAAAAAAAACGCAAATAAAATATATTTTACTTGTCAGCGTCTTATGAATGAATTACTTTTATGCGTAAATCGAGTTCCTTTCGTTATAGTGATTTCTGGGATTTTTTTGCACCAAAATTGGCAAGGAACTTAGCAAAGACTTACATCTCGCTTACATGTACCTAATACGTATCAAAATATCAACAAAATACCAGTTTAGGTGGAATTCGCACGTCATCTTTTTATAACTCATGGATGACGCATCGCATTCAATGAGGTCAGCACCGAGCCTGCCTTCTTGTCTTTACATGCAGGGAAAGATACACTACACTTTAATTTAAAACCATTTAGCGAATTAACTTGTGGTTGTCCGATGATCTAGAGAAAGTATCTTCAGGTTCATTTGTTTTATTTATACGCCTTTAAGTTAGATGTTTTTGCGTCTAGCATATTTAATTCTTATCCAGTTTTTTACTGTTTATGTAGTTATTTCAAAATCAACGTTTGGTTACGATAAAAGTAACATTTGGGCGTCCTTGTATTTTAAGACCACTCTGGGCTAGGCAGTTAAGGATGTGTACATTACGCTAAGAAGACTACTAAAATAGTAACTTAATCGGAATAACTATTCTACTTTTGAGGAGTTCAATGAGAAATTATAACTTTGTAAGAATTTGCCTTTGCGACTTTGTGAATCGTTAGCAAAATGTACGAAACATCAAAGCTGCAAGGCACTCTAATAAAACGTGTATTTCATCTGAGTGTTAAGAAATTCAATCAGTTATAGTTTATTTATTTTTGGAAATCTTCATCTTGTTTATCAGTTTCACGTTATATTACACTTATAAACGTACTATGGTAGTAACCACCCCTTATAAGTAAAAGTAAACGCTTTAACTCATTAGCCCTCAGTATGGTTTTGTCCCCGGAAACTATTGGGCCAATTCATACACACACACACACACACACACCAGACCCCTCCACACACATAGACAGACAAGTGTCTACACAAATATCCAACTACTGCTGTAACTAAATTTACACTTACTATAAACATCGGGGCTAATTTATTATATTTCACTTTTTAGCTTTCTACTGAAGGCCAAGTTCCAAATACAGTTTCAATCTGGGTATTACATTAATATATTTTTTAATCTCTGCTATAAATTAATTATAGCTTGCCATCTTATATTTCTAATTATATTCTCGCTGTATTAAAGTAAAAATACTAAGTAATACTAGTCGCAGATTTCTGTGACAGCTATGGGCCAGCCTGGCATGATAGTAATGTTCTCAACATCATTTGTTCTGAAGCCTCACATTAATTCATGTTTCAAAATTGTGCTACGCTTACTTACGATTATCTACTTTTATATAAAAAGGTATAGCAATATCTACTACTAGCACTTAAACAAAAGCTCATTGAAAAATTACAGTGACAAACAAATTGAACCTAACAATAATAGCACGATTGTTTTAGAAATGAGTAATGGAAGATACGACTAGCCTCCACGAATCTGGCGTGACTCATCCACGGACAGAGCCTCATTAATCAATCCTCGATGCCTCTATCATTGACGACACAAACTAACACTACAACATACAACTATCTACATGTAAGAGAAAAATTCTAATTAGACTTTGTATAGAAAACCTTTTATTTTTCCAGAGTGCAGTTACAAGAATTGTGTGTATACATGAATGTAAAAATTCCCGAAGGTACAGTTTCACAGGTGCTCAACGGTAAAATAGTGGCACTGTGTCAACACAAACCAGGCAGTGTTACCAAGAAGACGTTTGTTTTGGCCGATGAACCACTCTTGTGCCATGGACACGGTAATTCCTATAAATTAACATAATACTACTACATAGATAGGAAATTCAAGTACTATAACGGTGTTCCTCCATTTTTTATAACGTTAACAAATTGTTATACATACTTCAGTTTGCAATGAGAAACAGTATACCGATTTTAATAGTACTAGCAGTCTTTAGCTATGATCAAATCATGTGGCATTTGTACCATGTATAATCAGAAGAAAAACTTTGATAAACCTGTAAATTTAAGATATAAAATTGTAAGAAATAATGTGGCAAAATTAAATATAACAATATGCCATAATAATATTAAGATAAATGTAATTTATAAACATAGAAATACAGAGAAAATTTAAGTGTACATACACTATCTTGCTTCGAGTTAAACACCTATATGAGTCAAAGGTGATGTAACTCGAACAAAGTACATCATTAATATCATATTTGTGTTATCAATAAGAGTACTATAATATAGAACTTGATTAGCTGATAAGTTGAAAGTATGCTTATATTGTCAATTATTTGTTTGCAGGACTTATACGAGGGATTGATTTTGCAAAAGAAATTTTGTATATGATCACGCCAATATCTGGTGAAAGCCTGCAGGTGGTGAACACATTGTTGTATGCAGACTGGGTGCCCGAGCTGAGAGGGCTGGAGGCTAAGTTGCCTGTGGGCACTGTGGTGCCGTACCGCATACCGTCAATGCCTCAGGAGAGGCATCTCATGTCCACACCACGCAGACGATTCAATCCTGTTCAGATGATAAAAATGACAAGAGGTTCCTAAATTGAAAGCTTGGTTGATTAGTTAAGAAATTTGTAATTGGAATAGATCCAAAAATCTTAAATTATAAAAGGAAATCTAGAATATATGTTAATTCATGTATATTCAAGTAAGATAATTTTGTACTTACAATACTAATAAAACATAACATAGATGATTGAATTTTAACTTAAATATTTCCCCATCCTACATAGAACCTTTGATTTATAAATGCTGTATTAAATTTTATAAAAGTCAAAAAGTCTAGTAAAGAATTGTTAAAACATGGGGTTCCTTTATTACTAATAAATTATAGTAGCATGCAATTTAATCATACTGAAGTTAAAATTTCACACAAACAATAGATTACATTAAAACTGCCCTACACAATCAAAACCAGGTTAGACGTCTCTGAGACGGCTCTAGCTGACAGGCACTTGGCTGCGTCAGAATGGGGCTAATGCTCCATGTCAAATAAACATCCTACACAATTTATACATAACTATTTTATTGAAAAATTAAAATACAAAATACCAAACTAAACAATCAAGTCTCGGTGCAATGACACCGGTCGAGGAATAATCTATATGTTGAAGAAATGCTACTTGATTATATAACGATAGTATAGCACGAAAAATCCCAGCGGGATCCACCGGAAACGGAGGATCCACGCTCGCCCCGTCTACTTCTGTTAAGGCAATTACTCTTATTCTTTATAGATAATCTATAAAATATACAAGTACCAATTGTGAAAATATAGCCACACGAATACTGAGTGGGTGTGCGTGCTACGCGCCGCGACATCGCGTCGGCTGGCAGTATCGGAAGGAAGCACTGGCCAACGCCGCGACTGCTGCAGAGTTCGAGTCGTTTCAAACGTAAGTTTCAGGCAGTATGCGAACGATTCATAAATCAGAGTTCCTCCGACAACAGCACAATTACAGCAGGGAACACCTAGTTTTCTTCTTCTTTTTGACTTGTAACGCGGCGCGGGTCGCCGTCTCGAACACCTCGCGCACGCCCTCCTTGCTCTTGGCGGAGCACTCCAGGTACGCGAAGGCGTTGATCTTCTCCGCCATGGCGCGACCCTCCTGCGGCTTCACTGGCTCTTGTTTCATCTTGCGCAGCTCGTTAATGGTAGCCGGATCGTTGCGAAGGTCCTTCTTGTTGCCCACCAATATTATCGGCACGTTAGGGCAGAAGTGCTTCACCTCCGGCGTCCACTTCTCTGGTATGTTTTCGAGAGAATCGGGCGAGTCCACGGAGAAGCACATAAGTATGACGTCGGTGTCGGGGTACGACAGCGGTCGCAGCCTGTCGTAGTCCTCCTGCCCGGCCGTATCCCATAGCGCTAGTTCTACTTGCTTACCGTCCACCTCGATATCGGCGACGTAATTCTCGAACACTGTCGGCACATACACTTCCGGGAACTGATCTTTGCTGAACACGATCAAAAGACATGTTTTACCACATGCACCGTCACCGACAATCACTAGTTTTTTGCGAATCGCAGCCATCGGTCCTGCAAAAGAATACAACGCAAATAATTATGATGAGCGTCAACGCCTTTCATGACTTATAAATATGGCCGCCGTATAGGAATATGGGAAGGGAGTAGTCAGACAAGCCCTCAATTGTGAATAAGCACCTGAACTAGCGGAAGAAGAACAGCACCACCACATAGTACCCTCACATGCGAGGGTGGTTATTTAGTATATTTTGTAGATACCTGAAGATTGTGGCTAATTTCTGAAGAATATTGACCTATCGACACTTTTTTAATCGTCTTTGCTCATCACAAGCACTTTCGTTTCGTTCGGTAATGTAACTCAGTATTGCAATATATAAAAATTCTGATACTGATTCACTATTT
>DWTF01000769.1:0-10539 GCA_018250225.1 Udranomia kikkawai
AGTTTGCGCCATTCTCCCGCGCCGGCACCACTACGCTCGGTTACTCGTTACTCCCGAACGGTTTACGGGACGCATCTTACCTTTCACCGCACTAACGTCACATGTCTCTCACGAAATTCGAATGTTCCGCGTGACGTCGTGAAGTGATTTTGGTGATTTGTGGCCGCTGGCCGGCGTGCACCGCGACGGACGCCGCCGTCACCGGTACATATTTTACATGATTCATTATTGTTCAACTGCGACTAGCATTGGTCATTGACATTTACAATGTAGCGCACCTGCAATGCTAATGTAGTAGAGCTCTATCTAAGCCTAGTTTTCTTTTGTATTATTTGTAGGATTTTAGAACCAAATATAAACGCAATTTCATTTCAAGAAGAATCGAAAAGGGAAGTAGAATGAAAAAGAAGAATAAAATTGACCACTTAGATCTTGCATTTATCGATCACTTGATATAATGTATATTATATTACTCAATGTTTAATTCAATGTAATTATTATGAAGTTATGCATGTGTCTCAGTGAATTTCAATTTATGATCCACTTATCCTTGCTGTCAAAATATAGATAAGATAATAAAACAGACTAAAATTATTACGCAATTCTTAATACGAAATTGCTGAAAAAAACTAAACAGTTATCTTTATTATTTCAAAAACTTCTTATTCTATTAGTCAAGACCGCATTCAATCTAATGAGCTCAGACTTAGGAAACAAGTTTTATTATATTTTACATACTTAGGAACGAAAAAAGTACTAATCCGATACAATAAAACGGTACTATCACGTCAGCCCTGATATATATTTACTCGTATATTAACCTCGTTAAAAATAGTGCAAAGACATTACTATCTGAACACTTAAGAGTTTCATAAAATGTGCCATTTGCAAACGCACAATAATGTAGATGACATCCCTGACCTACAATATCTGCGCTCGGTACTTGGAACTAGGGATGTTAGAGACTGACGATATCGGACCTGAATTCGGAAGGAGTTTTTAGATTTAGTTTGTCGGAATCGGAGACGGAGGCTTAAGAATGTATTTAAAGAGAGTCGATGCAATAAAATAATACAGCCCTTAAAAAAAACATTTTTAATTTTAATTTCATTATTAATAAAATACAGTCTACGTAAGCGGAAAAAGTTTTTTTTTTTCTAGAATCTTAATAAATCGACCCCCTGATCCATCCATCAATCCATCGATGAAAACCGATTCAAATTCAAATGAAAAAATTCAAAAGTATCGAAACCGAAACCAAAGTCGGACGTGTAAAAACAAAACTTCCGTCTTTTCGGAACCGGAATCGAACCTCCGTACATCCCTATTGGAAACGGGAGTATCGAACGAATCCCGAGGATACTTCAGTCCCATACTTTGACTACCAAGTGGGCTACTTCATGCACGTTTCCAAAGGCTTCCGAGTTCTTGTACAAGTTTGAGAGTGTTTCTTGTTTAGCATCATTGAAAGTAACTTTAGATTCTAACATATTTGTTAGTTGTTATTCAGTGCATCTGTTTACAAAATTCGTTTTAGTTTAACTGTTAAATTTATTATTAGAACCACATTTTTAAGATTTAGCTTCTAATATAATTTGTTTCAATTGATTTGCTAATCACTTTCGTTTTAATTAGCCTATTAGTTGACTTTTAAGATCACTTTAGATTCTTATTTTAACATATTTGTTTCAGTTTATTGTTTACTCTTCTTTTATCGCTTAGTGTTAATCATTAGAACGTCATTGTATTACATTTTTTATTACCACCAAGTTTAAGATCACTTTTAATGATTGATGATGGAGTAATATACATTTTTACTTTTTCTTTTTTTTAAACTCCTAGTATGGTAAATTATTTCTACCAATCAGTTTATTTTCCATACAGAAGTTAGTAATTACCTAGTGGGGACAGGGTATGAAAAAGGTCATTATTTCCGGCTCGACGCAGACTGCATTGTTGCATAGATAGCGATCTAGCTCTCGATAGGATCGTGAAAAACGCAATTATCGCGTGTCTACCGACTACTCATGCATCATGCATCGTCCGCTGACGCTAACGTCCCACTTTGAAGAATTCGCTGCAGTAAAAGTGTCCGTCCTTTCGTCACAAAGTAAAGGAGAGATTCCGTCAAAGTGGTTCGTTCGATCTTCGTCGTTCTGCGCATATATTATCTATGGATTCTTTACGCTGTAGTAGGAGGCCTTACACATGTTACATGTGTTACACACGATGTGTCCATGACACACGTGCTGCAAGTGAACCGGCAACGAAAGTACATGTGTAATTATGTTCTCCGTCTGTCCATTCATTTTTTAAGTGAACTCGGCAGGTGTTAACTACCGTCAATTAAAATGATGCAGCTTTTGTATAGGAATTTTATTTTATTCTATCTATCTTTATTACTGACCTTACAGAGTTTTTGCAACATAAATGGGTTTTGTTGTCTGGCTTGGTATAATTTATAAATTTATTTCTCTTTGCATTGGTATCTTCTCTTCCTAATAATTTATTAACTAGATTGACTAGAACCACATTTTTTTATTGAAATGATTTTTTTTTATTGTTGACTGTTTGATAAAGGGGGTACAAACAAGAAGCGTTCACAACAGGCTACCCTATTCGGTAATACAATAGAATTATTGTTTGTTTAAAATTAATCGTATTGACTTTGATCCATTTGTTTGAAACAACTACAAAGTAGGTGTGAGAGTAAAAACAAACAAATAGTCACGTCACTTTCAAACAATGATCCAAAGGGATCAACGACACACTAGTTGGCTGAGTTGCGTAGGAGTTGATCTATTTTGACTCAGTTTGTGTGTTGGTCCCACTCTAACCTCGGGGAAGTCGTATCGCTCTCTTTCTCTAAAGAGAAATTGTGCAATAATTGGCAAGAACTCTATTTTTCCTCCGGCGTGTGCCAAAATACACACGTGGATGACCCGAGCAAAGAAATGAGGATTGCTTGTTATACGATTATTACATTTTAACATTTCTAACCTTATTACGCGTTCTAGATTTTGATTTTTCAAATTTTTTCTCGTTTTCAAAAAATCAAAAAAAGCAGAGATTGGAATCAGCAAAGTAAAGCGGAATTACGAAGCCACACAGTTTTCAAGAAACTCCATATCGTTAGGTATTGAACATGAACTTAACTAGCGATGGGAGATTTATGAGAGAACTAGCTTTACTTATTTTCATAGGCTCAGAATAGCAATCTTTTATTCGTTTTACGTTAATGGGTCACGTAATATTTTCTTTACAAATAAAACCGACATTGAATAGACAGTCGTTTCTAGGCCGTCGAAAATTGTTATCGTGCCTGGAATTGTAACTATGAAGAACGTTGTTTGTATTTGATCAGTATTCAGTTAATGGTTTATGCCATTACACTGTCTATTGTTTGGTCTTCTCTTGAATAAAATTGGCGTTCGACTCATTTTTTTCTTTGTCTGAAACGTAATCAACTGGTATACAAAATCGAAGGACAGTATTTCTTTTTCAGTGCCACTATTAACTAGTTAGAACTATTTTTGTACGAGCTTTATTCGGTTTCATGTGACAAGTTATGGTGTTCGCTTGAGTGTTAATGTGACATGGATGCTGGTTTGTAGATCGAAACACCACCTATAATGTCGAAGACTTTAAACGCCTACAGAATGTAAGTATAGACTGTGACTTCTTTATGTAAATCCAGATTATGTTTGACATTTGTTTTCTTTTTATTTTCGTTGTTATTACAATTATAATCATCATCATTATAATTTGTGTAGATATCGCAACTTATGCAGATATCAGCTGCATTCTCATTTCTAGGCATTAGTTCAAAGAAGACATTAATCAGTTTCATTTGTACGCCGTATCAATTTAACTGATTAAAATATCGTAATAAGTTTACGTATTTTAGTAAGTTTTCTGGATATTTCATGCATGTTTAAATGGTTTATAGTTTGCTATTGCCAGGTAGTAAACTCTATAGTTACAGCAGAGAGGGTCTACCTATAGAGCTGCTATAATGCTGAGCAGTGGTTGTTAGATCCAAACTTGAATCAGAAGTGTTTCTGAGGCTCTAAATAGAATATCAGTCGGAATCAATAATTGTATTGCAAATAATTAAGTTATAAAGGCCGCAAATGGGCCGTATAAAATCATCTGCCTCTAAGTTTCTGTTAAACCGCACAATCTTAATAAGTTCCGATCACATATCCCTAAATCGCTACTTCAGCGAATAGCTTCGTAGATATCCGCGTAGGGAAGAAATGGGAGGTATAAATTGGGAATTTCGTAGGCACTGAGACGAGATTGCCTCTCGTCGTCCTTCGGCGCGCCCTTGAACCCTCGGCCTTGGGTGCCTTCACCGGGATGAGTCGCGACACGAGCCCTTTACCACAAGCGGTATTTAACTGATACTATATATAGGTCTACATTTCATTGGCCCAAATGAGAGCGACGGTGGCAACAGAAAATCCTGCTACGTTTAATTGTGCACATGGAATCATTTGTTTTATGTGGTAAATCGAAATGTATTAACAGATGAATGAAGTGTAAAGGATATAATGTAATGTATATTGCAATATAAAGGCTAAATCATGAATGTATCTTTATTACAAGTAATTGTAGACAATGAGTCATAACAAGGGAAATTTTATAGTTCGACAAGCAATCGAAGTAGGCAAAACTATCAACTTTTTATTCGACATTAAAAATATGCAATACGACGAAAGAGTTATTGAAATAAATAGCACATTTAAATGTACTTAAAAAGAACGAGAGAAAATACAATAGATTGTCGATCTGCACAACATCCAGGCTTACGAGCGACGCGCAACAATAAAAAGCGTATTCAAACAAAGAAAGAAAAAAACACGGAATAATTCTGATACAAAAGCCAGACAAACGAAAATAACCGACGCAACGGAATCCACATTCGCGGTGAAATTTTAAATGCCGCCATTCAGGGTTTCAGAGGTCGGCCGTGTCTCGAGTCTAGACGCATCGATTGGCCTAGGTTTTGTCCTTTACGGGTTAACATAAGCTAATTGCATTAGGCCATCCTTTTGTGCCGCCTCGGTGCCCACCCCACAAGGATATCCGTAACCCAAGTATCGATCGGCCGCTAAGTAATTACCGGTATCAATCGCTCGATTTCAACGTAGATTAGCGAATAGAATAAACTGTATTATTGCTCGTTAATTTTCTATATTATTCTAAGGTGTATTGTTAATTAAATTACGGTTGCATCTATCTATTCTTGGGAAGACCTATTTTATAACGCCTGACGTTGCATTAATATAACGGTTGAACGCCTAAGCTGGCCTTCGTGTATTATTTGTTCATGTTCTATATTAGATTTTACAATGTTTATATTTGTTTATTAATCTGCATTATCATCAGCGGCTCAAATTATTCGAAGTTACTAAGTCTTCGTGACTATAAAGCATGCAAATACCCTTAATGAACGTCATATAAATGTTCTTTAATCAGTGGTCATCGGCTTTCAACGCCTTCAGGTTCTCAGGCTATGGTAAACCGGGAGAAAAAGCCAACGGTAAAAAACTCCCACCATTCTTTTTCAAATTCGAAGTAATGTACAATGTTTATTTTTGTTTATTAATAAGTTTATCATTAGCGGTGGAAATTAGTCAAAAGTCTTACAATTAGTCTTCCAACGGTATCTGGAGATCCTTTGTGCGTCACAGCGGGATGCGAGCTCGCCAGAGGCTGTACTAGTTGCTTGGCTTGGCTCGTGGCCAAAAGTGCCCCTTGTTTTACGAGAAAATAATTCCTTAGGTAACCACCCTCCAGCAAGCCCTCTCGGTTTTCGTTTGAGCAAACGATACTGAATTTATTGCGTCTGGAACTATAACAATCCCACGGGCTATAACTTTATTCCGATATGAATGGAGGGATTGGTAGAATATGCTGTCTTGCTTGTGTATAAAATTTCGATGTGCTAGGGTTTCCGACTTCTGAATTTATGTAAGTTTGCTGACCGTTTCGGATACAATAATACCTATTTATCCGGGAAGTCAACAAAGTGAAAATACATTTATGTAGCATCCTGGCCAATATAATACACAACACAGGACATATTTTTAACTTCTCCCACAATCTTTTTTTAACTAATAACTTCTAAAGGTTTAATTATTATATTAAGGCGTGTCCTAGTGTTAGAAAGCTACTTAATATTAATCATTTCTTTAACTAAGGCACTTATAAGCCTTCTTATACCAGATAAAATTGAAAATTTCCATCGTAACTCGTAAAGAACTTTACTACTTACTCGTATCTTTTAGAAAAAAAGAATCAGTTACAAAACAAACTCAACTCGCAGACCATTACCGGGCATCTTGGCCACGGCTAAACGGGCGTCTATCCTGAAGCACTCGAGATTTTACGCCTAAAAAGTAAAACGTGTTCCTTGGCGGGGGTTGTCGCCCTTGGTTGCCATGGAAACGGGATATTTTATGCGCCCCGTGTCGCCTATTCCACCCCGGGTGGATAGGGATATCGGGGATAGGGGGCGGTAAGTTGTAGTCGGAGTCGCCGACTGAATGTTGACTATCTGAGGGAATTACGTATTGATGTGTATTATTATGCGTGTGCTTTTGATTGTTTATGTGAAGAAATCACGACTTAATGCGTAGGTACTAGCAATGTGTATTAATTCACCGAGATAGTCTTAAAAAAAACTACATTTTCTTGCAGTGAATGATGACAAAGACAATTCATTTCGGTACTGTGATTTTCAGTTACAGCTGAGCTAAAAGTGTTTCGAAAAATCCAGGTTAATAGTAACAACACGTCAAAATACAACATTATAAGTTCACATTTGCATTTGTACTTATTATTCAGATGCTAAATGCATGTTTCCGTGTGTTATTCAATGTCATTGTAGCAGGTGTGGTGATAATTCCATTTATGTACTCAAAAGATAAACGATTGCCTTTCTCGTTGATTGCATGTCGATTATGGACTTACATACTTTGCATGCGTATATAAATAGATCACGTACATGTCTTTGTGTATACAGACTTGTAGAAACAGTAATTATAAATAAGTATGTGGGCTAAGTAAAATATATAGATGAAGGATGCTAGAGCAATCGTTTATATTGAATGATTATGTGTTTGTTCTAGATCATGGACATTTGCTTACTCTAATAAATAAAGAACAAATGTGTTATTTCAAAGCGTAGAAAGTTACAGATTAGATAATGTTTCCAAAATAAAAGATCAATCATTTTATATCTTGTATATGTGAAACTTAATAAGTAAAGAAATTGTAGGACTTTCTTCTAGTTTTGGAAAACTTGATGAGCCCGGGTTAATTATTGATCGTATGAAATTGACATATTGTCTCCCTCGTCGGTTCGATCGCTATTCCAAAGTTAATGTGAGTCCGTGTCGATTATTCCTCATATGGAATTGGTATACCTTGGTACCTTCTTTCGTCCGTTCCGATCGAACTTGTATTACTCAATATCTTAAAAACATGTTTGTTTGAATATATTGTAAGCGTTATCTACGATCAAATGTTCTGTATAGGCTTTACGGCATCGCTTACGCAACATAACGGCGCTGTTTGACAAGGCCGATGTGTTTAGCGTATATCTAGCTGTCTTTGCTTAGATAATATTGTTGACTCACACGTATTTGTCATCTCACGCCGCGTTATGGTCGAGAACGCGATAGTAATTTTAAGATTTGACGCATGTTTAATCCTGCAGAATGGTTTCTATTTCTTGGGTAGACAAAAAGTGTTCCACAATTATTGCATTCTTTCTCTAATGTCATTTTTTCCATCAATTAATCATCATTAGCTCCAAAATTGTGAATAGGCAAACAAAATTTTGTTCCAAAATTATATTTTCAAAAATCTGGATTTTATTTTTCCATCACATACCATTAGCTCACAAAAACTTTATATATTCTCTGCAGGTTTCCAGTACCCTTTACCAATTTGAAGTTAGTAAGCAGGAAGCGTGTTGCACAAGTTTTTCTTACGACCAAAATGTGTATTTTTTGGAACTCCAGTTAAAGTTTTGCTAGCGAACAAACTAACGTACAACTTTTCCAACGTTAACACGGGCGAGTCCACGTTGACGGGTAAGTTGTGGGGATTTCAGCGAGTTATTATGCTTCGGGGACGTAGTTTCATTACGGAGGATTGTGTGACGGAGAGAATATTAAGTTGAACTTCCCAGGTCTGCGTAATACCTTATAGGATGAAAAATATATAGGACGTTTTGAAATTACACACAGGTTTTAACTACAGCTGAGTGATATTATCGAGGAAATCCTTAGACGAACAAGGGTAACCGACATTGCTCTCAAACTCAGCAAACTGAATTGACAGTGGACAGGCCACATCATGACAACCGATGGGGAAGAAAAGTCCTCGAGTAGCGACCACGTCTTGGCAAAAGAAGCACAGGTCGCCCCCCGATCAGGTGGACTGATGACCTGAAGAAAACAGTGGGATACCGCTGGATTCAGAAGGCACAGGACCGGTCGGAGTGCCGAAGGTTAGGAGAGGCCTATGTCCAGCAGTGGACCTGCAAAGGCTGATGGTAGTAGTTGTTCAACTTGTTGTTAAACTCATTTTAAAACTGTTTTGAGCATATTTAATTGTGTACGAGTAGAAAAACTTTTTATCTACACCAATATATACTATACTACACCTACCATGGTTTTTGATACTTGCTAATAAGCTAAGTGTTACCTAAACTAGAGCATTTCTTAAAATTTTATTTAACCAGTACAGGATAAATGTCACTGTGGCATGTGGTATTTTTATGAAATTCTTATTTTTATAACAAGAGATTCTTGGCTAATTTCTTTTTTTTAAAGATTATATTATATTTGAAACTATTAGATGTCTATGGGCCACAATGAGTATGGGATATACCTTATGTAAAGTGCTCTATTCATTACCCATCCCGGCTGTACGTCCGTTCAAGGTCATGCACGATGCCTGATGCAAAACGATGGTGAATAGGGTTGACGTACGTCGATAATCATTATTATCTGCTCAGTTAGTTATATTCTCATTTAGCTACCTGAAAATCATAAAAAAAAGTTAAGCCGTTTTTCGCTACTAATATAAATATTGAAAAATAAATGTTTCTTGTATAATTTAGAGTAGTGGATTTAGATAAAAAATATGTCTTTATTTTTTTAAATGTATTGGTTTAAAACAATACAATATAATTGCACGTGCAGCGCTGCTAAGACGCCGCTGAAAGAGAGGCTGAACGAACTGATAGCGCAGCGAGACGCCCTCGTGCAGCAAGACTGTCCCGACGAGGTGGAACTCAAGAAGCTCAACCAGGAGATCAGGAACATACTGATCAACTCGGGCACGTGACCGCTGCCTCGATGGATGGTGGATGTTTTAGATGCAGGACATCGTATGGAGACTAGACTAACATGAAATACTTGTGTTTAATAGTTTTTGTCTTAAGAAACCGTTCAAGTGTTACGTGAGCAGATTTATTAAAGTTATTTCCCTCCCCCCCCCCACCCCCATTCTGTCAGTGTCAAGTGAAATCTTGTTGAATATTTAAAAAATCGTACCCCATTCAAAGCGCTCTATTCATTATCCATCCCAGCTGGTACGTCCGCTTAAGGTCATGCACAATGACCGATGCAAAACGTTAGTGAAATATTATAAGCTGAGCATTTAATAATTATTGCAATTAAGAGCGCTTTAATTTCTAGTTATTTTTTTAATGACTAATTTCCATCCCACCCAATTTTGATATAAATTTTTTATTTAATCTTTATGTAAACTATGTAGAATATATTTTTTTGATTTGATGTTACTAGCAATTGAGTCCTTCTGAATAATAATGGTGTAAATATTTCTGTTGAATAAATGCTTATTATACGAGTAGTTTTTTTTTTCCTAGCGGCCTTAAATGTTGGATTTTTTGTGTTATTTTATTGGATGACTTAAAAGTATCATCGATCAATAATCATTTCCGTCAGTATTATACGCTGAAGATAATATCACTATTATTATAGTACTTGTTTAAAAAATTAATGGGCATTCCGGCTTAGAATTCCGAAAGGGCCGTTCCTCATTATTATTATTATTACGTATTATAACTACGTTAACACGAGAGTATCAATAAAGACCAGGCAAGCTTCGTACTGCCTCAGAATCATCTCCGGGTCCCTGTACTGATATAACCTATATAATATACGAAATGATTTATTCCGATAAAAATTAATACCCAGGTACAAATATGATGGCCTAGTTTGTGCCGGCGGAACTATTGCATATTTTAACTTGAAAATATAGTTATTGTAACACAACTTTAATAGTAAGAAATTTTGTATCGCGGACATTTTTGTAGATATTAATGTGCTTTATAAAAATGTAAACACATCATTTTGCTCCATTGACAATAATTTCCGCAAGTTCCGAAGTGTACAAAAATATATTTTGGTGTATATAGGGTGGGTGCACCAGTGCCGCACCAGGAACCAGTTGCCAACCATTTCAATCTTCAAACCTAAATATTAAGCTTCA
>DWTF01000770.1:0-10537 GCA_018250225.1 Udranomia kikkawai
GGTTTTCTTTTCCGACTTCCCAAAAATCGTCGTTTTGAGTTAGGTCAGTATTCCATTAAGCATGCGATATGTTACATGTTACAATTTTATATGTCTCAAATATTACTATTGTCAATAGACAGGTTTATGCATAAATTTAAATTATTATTCTAATAACCATAAAATTGATAATTGGAATCATTATGGGAAAGTTATGAAAGTTGGCATTCATTGTCATTAGAGATTAACTCAATTAGAGATTGAAAGTTAACTAAAATAACGACTCGAGTGAAGAACCCTATTGTAAACTAAACATTACCTAATCACCACATTACCATTATCAGCGTTCATGTTAACTGCATCAAAATATGATAAACAAGATTATTCCGTTCTTAGAATTTCAAAAATGTTTTCTTATTTTCAGACGTTATCTGTGAAGCCATGTCAGCATCTCTGTCAGTTGGAAACGGATCTGCGAGGAAGACGCATTAAGTTTAGAAACATTTTTTAAATAAAATCAACCAAAACCAAATCTTTAACTAAGAAATTGTGCGTCGCAAATCAAATAATTGTAACATAATACGATTTAGTGTTGATAATTGTTTGAACGTTCACTAAGATCAGTGCATCAACTATAAGGTAACTTCGATCAATCCGTCCAATTTCGATCGAACTGACCAGAAGCAGATTACCGTACGGAAAGTACGTGAGATTGAGAAGTGGAATTTAAACTTGAAACTATAAAATAACTTCGATCGATCCGTCCAATTTCGATCGAACCGACCAACAGTGAGTCCCTCCGTTCGTGCGGAGACTTCGTGAGGTTGACAAGTGAATTTAGTGGTGGACATTGAGATGGCGACTACTGGTAGTGAGATCTGGCTGCAGTGGTTCGCGTGCTGCTACCAACCGGCGGCGCAGGCGCAGAGAACGCGCCGGAGAATAGACCGGTCTATGATCGGCGCGCCCACGAACTTCCAACACACAGGACATATAGGTAAGTCTTTTTTTTTCCTTATAATTTCTTCCTTTATTGTTTTGGTTTGTCCTTAAAAGATACTCACGTATTCAAAATGAGGCAGAGGAAATGAGGTATTGGACTTATAAGCCATCTTTTTAAAAATAATATTATTAGTCAATTCAGTGTCTATTTACATAATATGTCACGCGAAATATACAGGAAAACCACACCATTTTAACCTTAAATTAATCAATACACAAAGCAGTCTTAGAGACAAATTTTTAAACCTGAAAGTACTTTTTATTGAACATATAAATAAAGTTTAATGAGGTGTAAAAATTACACACTATTAATAGTTTTAAGAGATGTAAACTGGACCAAACATCTTTCTAAAACTCAATTATAAATTCAATTAAGTATCGCAACATAATAATAATAACATAATTTAGTTTGTAATAAATAATCATTTGTAGAACCTAACGGTGTTCCACTGGGAATGAATTCAGTTCACTCAGTCACGGCCGACATTTAATTTCCTGTTATTTATTGAAAACAGCTTCTCACTTGACACTCTAGCGGTAGTCACAGTAAACGGAATTATTTAGTAACCAGGATACTAAGCAAATGACAAACTTATTGCTACCTATTACTCATCTTAGATTTTTTTCCTTCTACGATACCACAGAGAAATGTATCCACAGAGCAATAAGAATAAGACACGCCAGTTCTTCCAAAATATAACCGCAAACCTCATTATGTCTCACTGCTTTGCACGGTTTTCTGCACATAACCGCAGCAGGTCTGAAGAATACTCCATCACGCTCCTCCAATATGAATTGACCGAAAATGACCTACTAAATATAATTTGTACAAATACAAACATGAACACTAAGGTTTGTCACACGCCGCGTCACCTTCTTTTAGCGTCAGAGGCGAAATGGCGCGTAAAAATTACCTAATCATTTTAAATCTTCTTTTAGAATGATTAATTGTATCTATATGTATTGTGTTGCAAAAACAGCAGTTCTATATAAATTTTAAACATTGCAAAAAAAGACAATGATGTCACAAAAGAAACATTCGAGATCAACTCCGGAAATTTTGCCACTTTTGCTATATTTTCTCTGTGTGTATATTCGTACTATGGATAGTCTACTGCCCTTTATTATATATTACGATTTTAAAATACTAGTACATGAATCGCCTATTTATTTCTGATCAACAACCATTCTCTAAACCAAACCTTGTGACTTGTTTTAGTAACATCAAGACCAATTTGTAACGCAAGCGTGTAAATTTGAACCGGTACTTCCAAAGGCGTAGTGGTCACAGTAACTTTAATGTCAACTGTTTTTGCTTTTATTATGACATTCTATAGTCTACTATTAATCCGAGTTATGATTTAAGGTTCTTTCTAAGTTAACAAAAAGTATGACATGCTTGCTAAATATTAGAATAAAGAACTATAGGCAACGGTAATAACTTGTTTACAAATTTCCTAAAACCAATATTGAAAAGTATGCGATTCCTAAAACCTAATTAAACCTAATTAAAAATCGTATATTAAAATGTAGAGTCAACAAGGAACAAGGAGCTTTAGTTATTATGGCTATCTACAGTCCACTAACTTCTAGCCGTCCTAATAAAAAATAAGGTCTAACTTTTTAACTAGGTTTAACCTACCCTCGTTTCGCCTATCCCAACAAGGATTTAAAACTAGTTTAAAAGTTAGACCTTGTTTTGTAATAAGACGGTAGATGTTTAGGGACGACTAAAACTGGTTTATTACTTCCATTACTAACACTTAAAACTTTTTCCAATTTACATCTGTAAATCATTCAAAACTCTTCAATTTATTTAATTTAAACGTTGACTGAACAATCTCTAGACTCAAGTGTTAGAGCCTCTCAAGACGGTTTCTTCGTGATTTAAGTACACTTAATAGAATTATTCTTTAAGGGGCAAAATACTTGCTTGTAAAATTTATAACAGGTTTTGGTATTATTTTATAAGCCGATCTTTGGGAATAAAAGTTAGCAATGGAATATAAAAGTTATAGGCAAATTTGGTTAAGAGAGTTAATTTGGTTTGGCTTTATTTCGTGACACTCAAGAAATAAATAAAAAGTTTGTCTAAACTACAGTTTTACGAATAACCTAACCCAGAAACTTAAAAGTAGTTCATACTGCATACATACAATTGAATGAATCTTACCCATTGTCCATTTCTGTCTTGTGTTGTGACAGTTATTTATGATGGTATCTATGTGCAAAATGCTAATATATTAACGGGAATTCATCTAGTTAAAGAATTACTGTTTTTGACGCTAGAACAATACGAAGTTTTAGTCTTACCCTATAACCATAGAGTATATTCAGAAGTGACAAGTGAATGCAAGTTACCTGACCTGATATTCAATGAATATGCAAGATTAAAAAACAAAACCCAGTGCAATACGAAAAGTTAAATTGAATACATGTCATATTTTATTTACATATATGCTACTTAACTCGTACAAACACTATTGCGTTTCTATCATCATGAGTAAATTAAAATTAAAAGCTCTCTTTTAAAAACACAAGACTGCTATATTGACGCTCGAGCCGCAGAAACAACCTAACCTAACCAAAGATTTGTTACATATTTATGTCACAATTGAGTTTTATATAAAATTTGTAGCATTTTTTGTAATTTTGAAATACAAAAAATGCTCCTAGACCTACAAATTTTATGTTGTAAGCGTGGAAAATCTTTCAAAAGGAGAATCCGATATCGTGGGAGGGACACAGTTATGTGGGATTTATTTTGTTACTTACCGACATGCAAAGTAGGTAATGATAGAAACTTTACGTCACCCAAAAAACGTAGTCCAATGTATGAGCTCAACTCGTAACATTGAAAGTATCTTATCTCGATAGCCTCTCAGAGATCAAAGTGATCTCCTGATAGCCCGTCCATCAAGCGATAACTCTACTGTGTACTATACGACAATGAGCGTGATGTGATGATCACGGCATGATGATAGATTAGGATTTGACTTTCCAAGTTGATCTGAGGTCAAATAGCCAAATTTGATTTTCAACTTATACTTTAAAGACAGATTAATACTTTTGTACTATTTTCTAACTCTGTAGGAAATAGCATACGCAAAGACGTATACAAAAACATACAAAAGAAATGGATATTGTCGACGAGTTCTATGTAATCTTCATATTTTTACCATTCTACACTAGTTATATTAAACAGCCTCTCTAGAAACATTATTTATTAAGGTATACGATAGCTAAAAAAACTAAATTTTGCACTTCTTATACTTATTAAGCATTAACATATTTATGACTTCTTCTGCTTCTTTATTACGTATGTATATTATATCTTCTCTTATCGTTTTATAATTGAATAATGTTCAAGAGATATATAATCTTAAGCACACGTCAAGTAGAAGAGACATCGAGCACATAGGTCGTTCCAGCTATTATACAAAATGTAAATTATAGTCGTATTTAAAATTTAATTGGATTTAGAGAAAGGAAGAATATCTTCTAAAAAGTTCACAATTACTGATAAAATTTTGATGGGGTTTTAACCAACTAGCCTCTTAAACATTGAGAAGTTGATAACAAATTATGAATGGAGTTTTTTTTAAATTTATATATAAACAATTCAGTTTGTGCTTTGGGCTGCTGTGGTGGAATAGTTTCAGGATAATATAAATCAAAAAGGCCTACGTCGCTTCTATCTGACCAGTTTCTTGAGATCGGCGTTGATAGGTGCTTTCACCAGTTAACTGAGTTGTCAGCACCACGTCGTAAATCTACATTAAGGCTACATCAATTGCTTTCTAACTAATATTAATTGTTATTTTCTGATCGAACGTAGTGGTTTCATTACTTTGAGCTTCACTGCAATTTTCATTAATTGATAGGAGTGAAAAACCACTTAAATGAAATAGCAAACTTTGTACTCTGTTTTTGTCTTATTGCAAAGTTATCTCTAAGGAATCTACAATGTCTAATTGTATGCTCTGCGAGTCAAAGTGGCCTTTTTAAGGTCCCTTCATCTTCCTCTAAATTGATTTCATTTCCTGAATTCCTAGCAGACCGTTACAATTTCTATTTTGTAATCCATTTTGCGAAACTCCATAGAAAACTGCCGAAACAGAAAAAGTCCTCATCACTCTTCACCAAATATATTTATTATTAGCTACAAGCCTGCTTTGATGATGCTTAACACCCATCGTTTTTGACAAAGTTCCTTTTTTTGATTTAGAGTCAAATAAGACACTTTACTTAAAGTAATCGTCAAGCGTCTCTGAGCGCGGCCACAGTCACGAATGATGCGTGTTTTACAACATACGTCATTCGGAAGTCGCAAGATTAACTCTTCAGTCCGAGTTCCCACAAGCAACAGACCGGATTTAGCAAAACATGTCTGTCGCCAACAAAAACCCAGACAGCAATTGCGGCTGGACGCCTTTTTAGTCCGAACCAGTACCTTATTGGTCTAAAAATTGCACCAGTCTAGTGTAATTGGATTCTAAGCATACAATACCTTATGTATTTTAGAACGAATAGGAGTTGTAAACGCGCATGCATTTAATAGTGATGGAACTATTGCGTTTTAAAATATAGACGTCTAACAACGGTCACTCCTGATGGGCATAGATTCTTAAAATATGTCTTGTATTATAAATATTTACATCCTTAATTATTACAATTAAAACATATCACAAAATATGACACAGTAAACATTACAATGACTTATTAAATTCTTATTTTTTTTTACTTTTGTACCTTCATCATTATAAAAGTAACCATTTAAGTAGTTTTAAGTAAAGTACATATTTTAAGATTTCAATTTTCTCAATAACACCATAATTTTTTGTATAGTTACTTATTTACTTATGACCAATAAAAACGATGATACGCTTACCAACCATTTGCTTATACATATATAACTATTTAGGTTAATGCCAAAATTATGGCCGATATAGTCAGTTAGATTATGCCGACATTAATTTTTATCGGCCACTAAATTTGATTTCTATTAGGTAACATACTTTCGCGAGAATAATAATATAATATTTATTTGTAACCTGTTATTATAAATAGGTATGTATATACCTAGTTATAGTAACTTAAAGGACAAACAGAAAATTTTAATGGGTTTGTAAATACTGAATTGATTTAATATTTCTCTATGTTTTTTTTCTGCCATACAGAAAGAACTTTGACAGGGGTCTTTATTAATGTGGTACATACCTACAGATCACTTTATATTATGTTTATAACAATGTGGTAGTAAATTAGCATGCAGTCCACTTGACGGTCACTGTCGCCCATGGACATCTGTAATCAACCTAATACAGATCAAAGTTATTTTCTATGCTGTCTACAAATGCGTTGCTAAATCTAAGACCCAATTTGGGACTTTAGGCTAAATCTTCTGTTTGCTGTGTTCTGGTTTGCAGGTAAACCGTGCTAACCAGTACACAGCAACAAGAACACTACTGTTATTAATTAATCAGAGATAGGTGTGGCGGTTGTGCCTCTAGAGTCGAACGACGAAATGTTAGACGACCGTAAACCATAAATATTGTGTAAATGTTCTATTTCCAAAGAATGTGTAAAGGCCCCGCTATCAAATTGGGTGGTCAATTGTAAGAGTTAATTGAGTTCACTGGAATTGTGAAGTATCTCTGAACTTTGAAAGAGATTTCCCTAACAAAATTAACCTTTTCTTAAAGGTCCATAGAGTTAGTTGACTAATCAATTTGACTGTGATCAATTTGGATAAATTTGGATTACGCTACTAGGCTACATGAACAGTTAAGATGAATTATATTGCTTTTATAATTCTACAAAAACCATGCTCTTTTGGCTATTCATTTTTAGGCAAACAAACCGTTATTTAATACTTGAAAAGACACCTTTTAACACAAAGAGAGACGGACGGCGTAGACTGTTGAGAATTCCGTGCAGAAAAGATCCGAAAAACAAAGAAAGAATTATAATAAGGTGACGTAACGTAACATCGGTCTTATGTCACAAATGTTTAAGATCCATTTGTATCCGGTGCATTGCGTATAGTGTTATATAAAAACGGTCCACAAGTCCTCAGTATTCCAACACACGTGCGCTCCAAATTTGGACTCCGACTAGTCTGCGAAGTATGTTTTCGGTGACTATCATCTCCAGGCATAAAATCCGGACGTTAGAAATATACGTGGATGCCATAAAATATATAAGATAAACGAAAACACAATAAATTAAATTACACTTTATTTATTTACTTACTTTCTTTAAGTTAACTTAAAAGGGGTTGTGATGCTAGTTTTGTGACTTATGGTACAAGAACAGTCAAATATACCTACTGTTCCAAATTTTAAAATTACTGATTTATTTCATTTGAATGCTAGTTATGGTAAGCTTAGCTTATACAGAAAAGTCTCTTCTATGTGTATGGCTACAAACATTATTTATAAACGCTTATGTTTATAACATATGTCTGAGCATTAAATTTGTAACACTCTGTAAACCCTTAGTCTAACGACTGGAAAAAATTAAATAGATAAATATCTTTACAATAAATAGCTGTCTTTTTAGCTGGCGCCTTGTTGAGTGATACTTCATATATGAAATGTAAATACAAAAATAAAGGGCATGTTTGTGACATTCTTTCAACATAAATTAAACATAACGGGATATATCAATTCTGTTTACGGTATATTTTGCAACCACAGATATTTTCGAGAATTGTTTTCTTTTAAAATAATTAATAATGTGTGCTCCTTTAATATCGTGTCGGCTAAGCGGGCGATAAGACTTCCAATTTACCTCTATAAACATTATGTAAATTACATAATTTAACGTACATAAAGTTATGTAATTGACATAAATAAAGACACTTTTTACTTAAATATATTATTGCAATTTTTATGACAAACGTGTGGTATCCCTACACTTTATTACTATGGAGTAAGCCTTAAAAGGAATAGCCTCTATGAACCGCAATGTCGAGGGCCTTCAGCTGATTATAAAAAGTTTATCAAAATTTACAATTATAATTAATATCTTAATTTAATAGTTATGATAACGAGTACGTGCTTTCTTGTGCGTCTTTCTTATCAGCGGTCAGCCTTTATCCTGATTGATGTTATAGCAATCATACCGCCTGAACTACCGACGGTAACGCACCGTTGCAATACCATTCGAATAATCTATGGTAAGGTGATATTCAATGTATTGTCTGCTGAAGAAGTCAAAGAACTTGGAGCTGATGTTTAGCAGGTAATGAGACGGAGATGTGGATCGGTAGGATATGCAAACCGGATTTAGTTATTGACGGGTGAATCGAGCGCACAGGTCACCTGACACAAAGTAACAACTTTATGAATGTGTATAATTGAATATGCATTTTCACATTTATCCCATTCTTAGCGATCACTGACATTTTGCATATTATATGTAAGACCTTGTGACGATGCAAATTTGGATACTATTTAGATTTTTTTATACAGATAATTATTACGTTTACAGACATTACGTTTTATGTAATTATTTGTGATGTGTTAAGTTTTTTACGTTGCATTTCGATCTCTATCAGTAAACACTGTAGTCTCTCGTAAATCTAACCTCGCCGCCCACTCTTCGAAACGTGAAGATTTCAGATGATATTTGAAGGCGGTGGAAAGTACCAGCTTAGTTTATCATGTCCACGCAGCAATGTACATATTTTGTTTTATAAGGACAATTCAAACGTCGAATGTTAAGTTAAATTTAGAATATCCAACAGCTTCGTATTCCTGTCGGGTAGAACTCGAAATAAACGACATGTAGCCATCCTACTCATACATGACTCATCCCAGTTAACGTACTGGAGTACTGACGAGCACAGAAGCTCAAAATGCTGCATTTTTTTTAATTGACAGATTTTTGTAGTGCCAAGCACAGAAGATAAAATACTATGAAGTATCAGTCTCATAAAAAATATTATTAAAAATTTTCATATTTCTAACCGACGAAATCGGAGCAGGGTTCTCAATCCCACACGCATATATATTTTTTCATGCTCGACCACGCATATCTTTTTACAGAATAGACCAATTTTGATAATTCTTTTTAGTTCGTAGAGTATATATGTGTATATAAATTCATAGGGTTTCTCCTAAGTTGGTCTAGTAAAAATTTAATGTCCCTACGAAGTAATTTTATTTTATTAAAAAAAGTTTTGTACGCGACATTATCAGCTAACATGAAGTTCCTTTAACTATCGTATTTGTGTTATACCTACATATAAGTATGTTATCCTATGCTCGACAATAAGTATGTACGTACACATTCGAATTTTATAGCTTATCATATGCCACTACGGGATCTGTAGTTATTTTCATTAATGTTTCGTTTCGAACGTGGTAAGTAACTGTTCAATACTCTCATGTCATTCTGTATTCCGGCTTTGTATTAAACATATAACAAAATCAAGAAAAAATATACGTATATACAAAGTCTGTGTAATGAATTGACAACGGCAAACGCGGTTAGAATGGTGATGAGACTACCAAAAATACCATTTTAAGACAAAAAATTGAATTTATCAGGCTTGTTCACTACTAAGTATCTCAATCCAATCCCAACTTTAGAACGTATATTTCTACAGATCTTTTAACGGGTAGATTACTACGAAGGGACGAGACGAGTAGACTATCCAGTCATTTCTTCACACTATTTTCCCTACAGTAAATGTGGGTTGGGCGTCCCATTAAAACTTAACTCTTTTTATAACACCGTATAAATGGCGCGCAAATGAGGGCTCCGGTATGTGGAGGAGGGGCGTTTTTTGTATTCATTTTGTCTTGCTACCTTTACGATATCATTAGTTATTTAATAACGATGCTTTTATCGTTTCTACGGTTAATATTTGAGTGAAATATTTCAACCACTACTTCGGCTACTAATTGATTCTGAATTAGACAAAACTCTTGATATAAGAACTGTGCCGTCTTCACTGAAATGAAGTATATAAGATTATTGTATTTCTATCAAAATATACGTTTTAAGTTCTTCATTTAATGTCTTCATAACTGTAACTCTCATAATGTTCAGAGCCATAAGCCCAGACTAGCTTTCCATCTTTTATCTATATTTCCCGATCGTTAAAATGTGGGTCTCATATCTGGCGAGAGTGGACACTTTCTAAGAGTATGCAGATGGGTTTGCAGTTTTCCATCTGCAGATTAAGGCCATTGGCGTCTCGTTTATAAATAAATTAGGCTTTCCCCTGACAGACACTTGTAATGGCGTGACACTAGATTAATTGCTAATTCCTGTTTATTGGTTCACTTTATCTCATTGTAGGTGGCCTCAGTGGGACGCTGAAAAGTGGAACGCTAATCCATTTCACAATTTTCTTGAATTTGCTTGCTTGCTGTGCTTGAGGATAAATCAATAAAATTGAATGTGGAAGTATTGTCGTTAAAAACATCGTAGATTCTTATTTAACATGGAAGTAATGGTTCAACACATTTAAAACAAAATTAACCGAATATATTTGCAAGGATTACGCGTGATTAAATGTGTTGAATGAGACCAGATAATT
>DWTF01000771.1:0-10531 GCA_018250225.1 Udranomia kikkawai
AGCATTAAAAAGGCCACGAAACTATAACTTAGTGTTTTGAAAATAGTTATTGTGACTTTGTGATCTATAAAAGATATATCTTCCGTAGATCTACAATTCTCTCGTACATCAATTTAGTGTATCTCTACTGGTCCCAGTTTACTACTCCCGGCAGGCAAGAATTTTTATAACCGCGTGACCTCTATGGTGTAATATTTTAGGTAATCTACAAAAACCATAATGTATTAGGTATTCACCTAAAATCCCTGAAGAATTGCACTATATTGTATAATAAACTGTGCAAAAATTTTGAGAAAATCGCAATAAGCTATAATTCAAATAGCATTGCAGGCCTAATCATGTCAAACTTCGGTCACGTACTTTCATCATAGAGTGTGTTTTGAAAACTAACTATTCGAATACTATTCTCAAAAAAGTTCGTGAAACTTATTACGCGGTACTTATTACGCGGTTTTTTTTTCTTTTCGTGTTATTTCTCAAGATTTGTAGAAAGTCGTAGAACAAATGTTGTTGGGATTGACGTAGAGAGGCTGCCTGCAAGAGGTGAAGCTTTAATTTAAAATAACCCTGTATACTGTAACCAACAGAATCGGTTCACTAAGAGCCGATTGGATAGATCGGCTCGCAACAATGTTTGTTCATTAAACTGAACATCGTTTGTATTTTCGAAGCAGGGGTCGTGAACACAGGAAGTTGCGGCTCAGCCACTAATTGACTTAGTTACGAACATTGGTTTTTGGTATCTAAATGTTATTATGTATTATGTAACTAGGATAATTGAGTGTGAAACCTTTTACCATTTGACTCTATGAACTTTTGATTCTGCATTGTGCACTGATGTGTAAGGATAATTGAGTGACACGACCTTTTACGATTCGACTCAATACACTTTTGATTCTGCATTGTGCTTCTTTGGTTAGAAGATATATTCCATCCGATGGTTTTAAAGAAAGACATTATAAAACAAGACCGATAATACATACTCCTCGAATCACATATCGGACCAAGGCCCACGGATATAAAATGTCTCTTTCCTTTTCACGCTTTATGCCCTTGCCCCTACAAACTTTTGTTGAAACGGATTTCTTACGAAAGATTTGTATTCTTGGATTATATCTTTGTTTGTAATGAAGTTCTTTTTGAGATCAACTACAGATGCATTGCTGTTCTTGAGGACTAATAACGCCTTAACAAATGTCTGTACCTTTAATCTAGAATATAGCAGCGCAAACATTGCTGTCATGAGGCTAAAATAGGTATGGCGCTGGCGTCTACGTCGAACTACAAAAGATTCTTTAAAGCACACAAGGCAATAATATCTTAGCCAATAAAACCTTTCCCGAAAGGGAGAAGTGATATAGTAACATATAAAGAATCTATCGCAGTGCGTTCGTTCATCGTGATATTCCTTTTAATATTAATGGAAATATTCCGTCGAAAATTGGGTCGCAAGTGTCACGTGACGTTGTCAAAATGAGATCGATCGCTAAATGCGTGGGTCGAGGGTTTCGGGACCCTCTGATATTTATATGTAAGCGTGGAATTTCAAACGAGTAATTATTTTAATGTTGTAACAGGTAAGCGGAATACGTGATGCTTAATGGTGAGTTAAGGATCTCTGCTGTAATCAAATTAAGTCTTTTTAAGACGGAAACGACGTTGGTTTTTTATGATTTTGAGGTAGTAAATAAGCATGCAGTCCACCTGATTGTGAGTCGTCACTGCCGCCCATGGACATCTGTAGTCAAACTAAGGTAGGATCGAAGTTCTTACTAAGGTCAACAAATGCGTTGCTACCCCTGAGGACTAAGTTGGAACGCCTCGCTTAAGTATATCTTCCTGACCACACCCTTCAAAACAGAACGAACCAGCACGAACACTTCTGTTATAAGGCAGAAATAGGTATGACGGTGGTGCTTCCGGACTCGAACCGTAAAAGATTCTTCCAACACTACCGTTCGGCAGGTGCAGAGATTCCTCATAACAGACTAATATTGTAATATGCAAGTGAGGGATCACCTGCTCATTAGGTATAAAAAATCTTTTACAAATATATTTCGGAGACTAAAATAAAAAAAAAAAGTCAAATTTTATTTACTTTAATACGAAATATTTACACGAATATGTAAAAAAGCTACGAAATGTCAAATGAAAGAACGATATTTCAGTTGGTAAATTCAGAACATTTTAAGCACATTTTATGTACTATCACTGTCTGCACAGTTGTTCATACAAAAAATAGTTACAAGTTTATTTACTCAAGCAGAAACATATTTTATTCCCGAATACATTTTATAACTCTACTAAATTGTACATATAATACTTATGTTAAGAATTTGATGTACGTTGAGATTAAATACTAACAGTAAAAACAGCTAATATTCGTGTTATAAATGAAAAAGTACTCATATAAACTTTACTATAGAATAATATGCTACGTACGAAAGATTAGATTACCTTCGTTAGGAACTTTTCAATGCATATGGAAATGAAATTTTACCATACGAAAGGACTTAGTAAAATCGGATTATCTATGAGAGGCTCCTAGTGATTTAATTAAAGAGCTGCTCCAAAGAGCTTCAAAGGGATTTTTTTACGTCCGTTTTAATTAGGTTTCTTTAATTAAGCTCCGTAAAGATAATTATATTGTGGAACATTAAATAGAATTTAGAGGATAACGGAGCACTAATCAAATATGACCACAAGTTTTTCGTTTTAAAAGTTAAAATACTTGAAATAAAATCTTGAACGTACATACATAGCTACAGTTGATATAATTACTACGGATATTTCAATTATTAAGGAGTGGTGTTATTTATCTGACTCTTAATTCCAACGTTGTGTAACTTTATATATTAGGTATGTTCTTTATCTTCTTTTTACTTGTCTTGTATCTTTACAAATGACAGAAAAAAGCCGCTAAATGTGGAAGGCATTCGGGTATGACTTTGTTTTATTGTCACGTATTGGAGTTTGGTGATAATACGGACAGTTAGGTATATGATCTGAAGTTATGACTTAACAAATCTCTGTTGTATAATCCACTGTGTTTAGATATGTATCATTATATGTAACTATCTGAAGTAATGACTTGACAAATCCCTATGGATGGATGGTATGGTATGGATTACCATTGTGTTTAGGTATATATTGTATTATTAGTATAAGTGTGACTATTTGAAGGATTAACTTAACAAATACGTGCTCTATCATCGGTTATGTTGTAATATATGTATATGCATTATCAAGAACCCACTGTTTACCTTTTACTTTCTGTGGAAACGTTGAATAACCGTTAGATTATTTCACGTATGTTTCACACACGTATGCTTGAGGATATTACATTTACAAAATATGCGATCATAACTCCGCAGTAATCTCTGTGGTGACGTCACGGATACCAAATGAGGGTAGTTTGTCTTGGCTGTCACAAATTTTCCTCATAAATCCAGTTAACTAGGAATTTCTTTAAAGTTATTGTAACTTGGACATTTATTGAGAAACTTCGCAATTTCAATAATGGGGTCCGCGAGATTGTGTATTTCGTTACGCTGAATTTTAAAGGCGGTATTTTTCAGATCCATTCAATGTGACTTTAGTTGTGACCGTGTGCATTAAAATGTATTATTAAAAGGCCAGTCCCTGCTCCAGTACTTATTTTATTTTCGATATCATCTGCTCAGCCAAATCTTATTTTATGACTTGCAAGAAGACTTGAGGATGTTCTTTGGCACTTTAATCCATAAACTAAACATCTTTATGTTTTTATTCATATGATTATCATAAGTAATCTTATGATTCATAAATTGTTGTAAAAAAAGTATGTCTGTCTGACTAAAGTCTATTGACTATTGAGTCCGACGGACTGAGAATAACGTTCGTTTTCCTCACAAATTGTATTATATTGTATCGTTAGTAACATGTATTTACTTGTCGACAGGCGACTCCGGACACGGTCGGCGCTCGAGCCTCTGCCTAGCGGGGGCCGCCGGCTCGCGGAGTTGACGTCATGCTCATCGCGTCCAACCAATCAGCCAACCTTTCATACCAGGACTACAACCTAGACCTCCCAGACAGTCCCTACAGTCTCGCCCAGAAGATCGTCATCGCCATCTTAGCCACCCTGCTCTCCATCCTCACCGTCGTCGGCAACTCCATGGTCATGATAAGCTTCAAGATCGACAAGCAGCTTCAGACGATCAGCAACTACTTTCTGTTCTCGCTCGCGGTCGCCGACTTCGCGATCGGCCTCATATCGATGCCTCTGTACACGCTGTTCACGATCTACGGCTACTGGCCTCTCGGGCCCCACATCTGCGACACGTGGCTCGCGCTGGACTATCTGGCCTCCAACGCGTCGGTCTTGAACCTCCTCATCATCAGCTTCGACAGGTACTTCAGTGTGACGCGGCCGTTGACGTATCGTGCTAAGAGGACTACACGTCGCGCGATGTTCATGATAGGCGGTGCGTGGGGGTTCAGTTTGTTTCTGTGGCCGCCGTGGATCTATGCGTGGCCGTACATAGAGGGCGAGAGGAAGGTGCCGCCCCACAAGTGTTATATCCAGTTTATTGAGACGAACCAGTATATTACGTTCGGGACGGCCATCGCGGCGTTTTATGTGCCAGTGACAGTGATGTGCATATTGTACTACAAAATTTGGCGGGAGACGAAGAAACGGCAGAAGGATCTGCCCAATCTTCAAGGCGGGAAGAAACACGACTCGTCGAAGAGATCAAATTCTAGGTGAGTCCTTAAGAAATCTACGTAACTGTGTGCTTTACTGTAAAAACATTAAGAGCGCTCTTTTTCGACTGAACGGGAAAAGGTAAAGAAACATTCTTTGAAATTAGTAAGAATATCCTTCATCGCAGTGGGGCAATATATGTTAGACTTAACTATAAAAAGGGTTGTAATGATAAATCCTCTCCTTATAAGTAAATGACAAGTTTGAATAAATCGGAATTCGACTTGGCATCCTAACTGGGGCAATTAGTTCGGGAAATTCAATTTCATAAGCAATTTCAATATCTTTACAGCCCGAAAAAGATAAAAATTAAAGAAAAACAGCGTAGCTGCCACAAAATTTGCAATACCATGAGCAATGTAACATCAGCGATGTAATGGCAACTGTGGCAGCCGTTTTCCTGTCGACCGGATCATTATTCACAGAACTACAATTACTTCCAAGTTCTTTTGCTGAAATGTCCTACATTCCATCATCGTTCGACATTGAACCGTATTAACCTCACTTAAGTTGCAGTATCGATAGCGCGAATGTCGCGTTTAGGATCTTCCTCCACTGCCAATACGTACCCCGGAGTATAGGGTGGCAGCACACGTGCTCCTTTTTGCATAACGATAAGGCGATAAGGTCGAATGGGAATGGTTTGAATAAACCAACAATGCACGCTAAGGCTTCAAATTCGTGAGTAGATTAAATAATTTTCGGACTTTGGCTACTTATGCTGTAGGATTCTGTTTGAAGTGTGTTTTACAATTATTTCGCAAAAAAAAATTGAGGAAATAATAACTTTTTTAAAAGAATGAATCAGTGACTGTTTTCACTTACAGATATTAAGTGAAAATGAATATTTCATTGATTGAGGTGTTATTTCGTTGACCTTGAATTGGAAACTTGTGTGAACGAACTATCTTACCTATGTAGTAAGTAGAGTTAGCTGACCCGCTAAGTATGCAGGGATATAACATTATTTTACCACGTTCTATGCATATAAGGTGGCTATTCCCAAGAATTTATTACCATTGAAAATGTAAACGTATATTACAATGAATTCACCCTTTCACAATTTGTGAATTAATACTACAATGAATCCTTGGATTTTTATTGTAAAGAGCATTGCAATGCATTTGATTTCCTAGAATATGTGGTAGAATTCTTTTCCTTTTTTTTATGATTTTGAGGTAGCAAACGAGCATGCAGTCCACCTGATAGGAAGTGGTCACTGCCGCCTATGGACATCTGTAGTCAACCTAAGACAAAATTTAACAGCATGCTCGTTTGCTACCTCAAAATCATAAAAAAGTAGCTACGCATAACGAGATTGAAAATGAAAAAAAACAAAGCCTAGATAAACTAGGTAAATGCCATTTAAATCTATCAAATCCCAGAAACTACGAAACAATCATAGAATTTGTAGTTCGTATGTATTCGATTGTACCTAATTGGGGTCGATCGGCAAATTGATCGGAAATTGGACGTTTCTGATACAGAGTCATTATTTTGTCAAAGTGATTGTTTCCCTGTATAACGTTTGCGTCGAATGCAGTTTCACGACGAGTTAGTAGTGGTTGAGTGGTAGTATTTTGTAGGTAGATATCGACAAAGATTTTAGTCGTAAATATGCCCTCGCTATAATGCGACCGCGCCGAAATGTTTCCACTGTGAAATGAGTGAGCTCACTCGTTTACATGAGAATGTATAGTTTGCATTTGAGTATGATAAAAAGGGATGACACTATTGTCTCTGTTCACCGCACATTTGAATGAAATACCGCAGATTTTAGGTGTCAGGGCGGATCTAACGTTTTAAATCTTTGGGTATACAGTATAGAAATTAAAAGTATCTTCTTATGAGTTAAAGAGAATGCTGAAAATATGTCGATATGTTTTTTTCAAAATCACCCCAAAATATCCAAAAAAATGACGCCTGGACGTGAATAGGTTATTTTGCCTCTTTTATTGTGACCTCATAACATCAGTCTTCTTGCTGTTGGGTTGGGGTTTGAAAGGTATGGTTAGGGAGACTTACTTAACCGTTCAAAGTTATCTCTCAAGATTTGCAACGCATTTGTAGTCGACCTTATGAAGAACTTCAGTCCTGTTTTAGATCGACTACAAATTTACTTGGACGGCAGTGACCACTTACCATCAGGTGGACTGCATGCTCGTTTGATACCTCCAAAATCATAAAAACAATAACTTCGATTCTATCTTGAGTGGATTACAGACGACAGGAGGCAGTGAGTGAGTCATGTCAGTCAGTCAGTATATCGCTTTTATATAGGTACAATAGATAGTAAGACTACTGATTTGATTAAATATTACATATAGAATCATAATGGAATTCATTAGCGAGTTGATTGGAAACTGGAAATAACTGATAGAGCCATTAGCATATCCAAATGAGTGTTTTCATTGCACGATACTGTTGTCTTTTTGTATCGTCGAAGATATTTGGTTTCCATTGGAATAGTTTTTGGAATTCAGTTTTATTAATTTGACTTGAAATAGCCTTTCTAAGTATTCTGTCTGAGATAAAACACAAAGGCAAAGCAGATGATTTTTTTTATAGACTAAGACTAATTTTATAAGCGTAGCGAAAAGTCAAGCAGGTAACCTGATGATAAGTGATCACTGCGGCCTGACATTTGCAACACAAGAGGTATCGCCAATGGCTTTAAAGTAAAGCTCTATAAACTTACCTCACAAGGAAATCTGTTGATATCTCTTAATATATCGTATTCATAATATGTCTTTTTATATATTCAGATTTTTTTTCATTTGCAGTTAAACATCCGTGTCTTAACTCATAACTCTCGTAACTGTTCCTACAACCCTCGTAAATTAAAGTCGAATAATGAAAATTTTAATGTAAAACACTTCAAGTTAACACGAAAATATTCACACACATACACAACCACTCGTTACCATGCATCACGTCGCTCCACACACGACAAATTGCCAACCGACCATTATTTACTTCTGCACGGATCTAATAAAAATACCTATCGTCTGAGAGCTCTTAAAATTTCACCGGCCGCACACCTTGCGCGGGTGGCCCCACTTTGCCCCTGCCTCACTTTGCCCCTGCCCCACCCCGGCCCCGCCTGGCCCCATTCAAGCCCCACGCTTTCACGGAGGAAAGACATTACTCCGAGATACGGGGCCGAAGATTTACGCCCTAGCGAGCTTAAGCTGATGCAGGAATTTATTTTACGTACGTCGACTGTATGTCTTGTTGTCCGTTTCAGTTTATTTCTTACTGTAATTAACATAATGTTACTATTTAACACAGTGGTTAAAAAAATATAAGTATGAATTATTTAACAAGCTTCCAATTTAACGCTGTTATTTACATAAATATTTTATGGACCTCTTATTTTCTATTTCGATATAAACTTAAGGTAAACCAGGAATTTGTGTTATGTTTTTTATATCTTTATATATTACTTTATATGTAAACCCACACATACTAGTAGTCAATACACAAGCCAATGTTAATAAGCCAAATGCACAGCAACCCACAATCCAATTAGTGCGTCCCGTTGAAACCACGCGGTGACTAATTATACCGATTCCTTGTAGAACATAGCCCATTGTAATAGGTCTCGCATACCTATTACTATGAAACGCGTAAGTAAGAATACCTTGTTTTTTAAGAGTTTTATAATAAATGTACTAATTTCGACCAATTTTAGATGATCTATGGGTAAGTCGTTATATATCTTCTAGTATTTTAAGAGAATGTCAATGTAATACACAAATATTAAGCTACAGACTAAAGTTTCTTGTCTAGACATTGAAAAATCTTGTATAATGAATGAAAGAATATCGGTCGTGAGAAGAGAAAGACAAAGAGACGCACATACACAAAGAGATAAAGAAAGAGAAAGCAAAACACACACACATACACAGACAAAGAAATAGAGAGAGAGAGAAAGAGGGAGACTTCTAATTATAACGTTTTGATAAATGGTTCACCAATTGAAGTAACTCAGTAATAAGTTTACCCTTAGTCTATAAATAGAGATTGCTTAAGCGGGGGTGGGATCAGATTAAAAAGCACGCCGGTTTCCCAAGAAGTTGTGTAAATAATAAAATAGGTTCTATTTATAAAATACAATAACAAAGTAATGACCTAATTCAGTCGGCTTCATAGCTTATGAATTGCACAGTTTGAAATCAGATGTCGCCATCATCTAATTTCGTCATCTATTCGTATGAGTAACATTTTATTAGATTTCAATACCGGGATCACGAAGATTTTGAGAATAGTATAGTTTACGTAATCGAATAGTTAGTTGTACGAAACACACTATATGCCAAAGGTACGTAACCGAAGTTAGACATGATTACGTCGGTAATGCTATTTGAATTACAGTTAAACTTCGGTCGGACATAAGTTCAGCGGCAATTTTGTACTGTTGGCAATTTTGGAACTTCGGTTACGTACCTTTGGCATATAGTGTGTTTCGACCATAACCTATTTGATTAAGTAATCTATACTATTTTCAAAATGTTCGTTATCGCGGTAATAATCGGTGATCATCTACTCTATCATAACCGTTATATAATTCCAGATAAAACCGAGAACATATGGGATGTGTTTACTCACACCTACCCAGATGCCATCGTGAATGGAAGCAATGGTGACGTCGCTTGTGACTCCTATAGGCAATGGAGGAGGGACGTGGAAATTGCTGAAGTAACTAGGCCTGGATTTTTACAGGTTCTCAACTCGATCTTTTAATATCTTTATATCATTAACATGATCATTCGACGCTTGCCACATATCCCTCAGCATTACCCAGGGTTGACTGGTTGGTTGGTTGTCTCCGGGCATTAAGTTTACCATTGTAACCTAGTTTAAGGGGCTACAAAAGTTAAATAAATGAATGAGGTACCTCTGATATCCGTAAGTCAAATGTGACACAACTAAATTTACCCAAAAGATTGGTCTCATATAACATAAGCCAAAATACAAGTTTGTAATTTTCGGAGTACATCCAATATTTCCGGTTTGGCCTCATTTTTCGTCGAGTCGATTCGATTTTTCTTGTACTCAATTACCATAGAACGATATATTTCTAGATTCTCCTTATCCTGGACTCGTCTCTTGCCAACGGGCTTCCCGGATAAGATAAGCGTAGCTGGCACAAAGTACTACAACAATCTTATCGATGCTCTCCTTGAGAAAGGCATCGAACCGGTCATCACTATATATCACTGGGACCTCCCAGAAAAACTGCAGGAACTTGGTAAGATTTAATGCGAAGATAATGAAAAAAAAAATGAAAACAAAAGTATGCTAATATATATTTTTTTCTGGGTAAAGAATATAGTTGGCGCCTTGGTGCAGAGTGGTAACTGTAGTCCATGGCTAATTAGGATTGAAGTCATACATTGATGTATCCCTGAGGACTTGGCGGCAGCTCTTCTGGGTAGACATGAGGATATACCTTTTCGATTATTCTAAACCATAATGATTTTAGATTTTTCAGATCACTTTTTTTTCACCAATCTACTACTGATAGAAGCGGTCGCTGTTCCGTGAGTTCAGTATCTGACCGAAATGATATGTAGATTGAATTTGTTTATGTCGTATTTTTAAAAGAGAGCTGAGAGTTTTTTTTCCACCAGCCTTTTGCCCGGTCTGCTACAGGCCTGATAATCTGCATGCGTTAAAAGCCGATGACCACTAAAGAATGTATATGATCTCCCGGTATACACATAGCCTGATCACCAGAGACGTTGAAAACCGTTGATCATTCAATAAAGAGAATGTATC
>DWTF01000772.1:0-10528 GCA_018250225.1 Udranomia kikkawai
AAGGTGAAATTCTACACTCACAGAGCTCATGAATTTTTTGCATGCAGTTTTCTCGAGATTCTGAAGACAGAACTCCTGGATGAGACGTGAAGAGCAGGGTGTCGGGGTGTTGCGTAGATCACAATATGCACTTGAGCGCGCCCCACTATGGATACCTATACAATCCAGGGAGGAACCCGGCATCGGTTTAATTAATTAATTAATTAAGATCGTCCTATTGTGTCCTTGTCTTATTGTGACTTTGCCTTATAAAGTGTTACTGCACGACCAATAAGATCAAGTCACGCAAATATTCTGTAGGTATCTTTTTTTATAGATGAGCTTTTAATTAGACAAACTAAATTAAATAAAACATATTTAATTACATATATATATTTTAATTGAAAAAAAATCGGCGCAGAAGTCTCAAAGACGGTATTATTGTGAACAAATAAAATAAATCTCATCTCATTAATGATGATAACGTAAAGCACAACTTTTTCTAAGTTAATCTATAAAATGTATAGATATAGTTAAATTTAAGAAAAGTCATAACTTAATAAGAAAAATCGTCGACTTCTTACCGACAAACCTGTAGTACGTTTATATCGATACAAAATATTGAATATTTATTGTAACGAAATGACATTTAGATCCATAATAACCCCAATATTCACGAAGACATTTAAGAAAAGAAATTGAGGCCAACAGTTCTTCTCATAGGAATTATGCACCTAATTAATTCATGCCAGTCAATTCCCTTTGTCTTTAAGCTCTAACAAGTAAGTTGTTAAAGTTGGCTAAAGTTCTGCATACTGCGCTCGTCTCTTTGTTGCGTTGAAATAGTTCGAACTGACAAAGAATTCACATTTCTTCACAAGGAATCAATTTCTACTTGTAGAATATCAATTTTTCAAGTAGTATGTAGATAGTGACTTAGTACCTATATCTATATTGTTTGGAGGGCAATATGTCGATTGCGTCTATGCAAATTTGATGAAGCATTCAACTATTAAACTCTCACTTTTATAATAAATTTACATAATTATTGTTGCTGGTCATCTGCACGTATATCACATATAGTAGAAATAATTATTCTACAGATGATTTACCACAAAACATTCTAGAGACATCCTTCTTTCCGATTATTAAATCGAATTTCGAAACGAAAATTACATTAATAAACAAGACAGTTTAGTAACCACAAATTGAAATATGTCAAATAATAAAATAGATAAAAATGTAGATAAAGTTACTAGTTCGTTTCTTAAAATAAATAATGAAAGTGACTTTTTTAAGTAATAGTTGGCATGGAGCATGCTTTTTTGGATTTTCCAACATATTTCCAATTCCGGGCCTGAGCCACGTGGGAGGAGGGTAGCTATTACACCCCGCGAAGCCACCCTCCTTAATTGATTTACAATTGTCGGTTAAATTTATTTCCCGACCACCCAGTGATCGGGGATCGTAAATGCATAACTTTTGGAGTACGATAGATGAATAAAAATGGAATCAGTATTATCTAGTTGAATCGGCATCGGAGACGGTAGTGTTACCAATACTTTTTTTTATCAATAAACTGTTTCATTGGCGTTTGAGTTTTTCAAAATTGTGACTGTTATGAATAAATCATGATTAGACTTTTTATATCAACGATTGATAATTTTCTTAATAAAAACGTGTAAACATATTTTTAATTATAACTAAGTAACTATTAAATACTTAATCATTATTTTGCACTCTTAAATAAGTAATGTTTTAAGACCGCAAACTCGCAATCGTAATCGGGCGCAAACGATTATTAAAATTAACATAGTTCAAATTTTGTAGGTACGTACTATCAATTTCATTAAATACTTTTGTAAAATATGTTAAGCATTGATGAAGATATTACTCGAATTATGATCAAAGTAGTTAAATGGGCTTAAGAAGGGCAGATCCTGGAGATACACAGCGTCAGTCAATATAGGGCAAACGGCCCCTGAATAAAACATGTAATAAATCTACGAAGCAGTCTATTAAGCGTAACTTCAGTTAGATTTTTACGAAAAAAAAAATCTTTTACTTATGAGCAAAACTCTTTTGTTCCTTGGCTTTTATAAGCATGTGATGCAATTCACTAAAAAAATACAAGGAATGGAAAGAAAAAACCCCAAATAAATCAGCAATAAGATCTCTTTTTGACACTCACGAAAATAATAGAGTTATGACAAAAATGGCGAAGCGGCCGAAGAAATATAACTTAGTGAACCCGAGACGCTTGTTAGCGTCTCCATGCCTTTATTTATGGCCAGATTTATTTTATGACCGACGCTGGATACCGGCAGAATCGAATGAGGCGGAAATCTGCCACCAAAACAATATCCCCTTCGATTTTATAGGTGACAGTTTGTTAACGGACCAAATAAAAATAGAGAACAATATAAACTGTAGGTAATAAGTTTTTTTATCTTTTTTAGCAATCTAATTCGTTTTTTATAATTGTTAGGGATAGAGATTTGTGGCTAAATGCAGTTTCAATGTATGTTTCCATTGACGGTCAAATCATTTTGATTCACCATTAAAAAAGGGAAAAGTTTTTTCCGTTGAATGTTTGCGCAGAATACCAATAGTATTCTGCGCAAACATTCAACGGAAAATATTCTTCAAACGCTTTAACGTTTTTCCAAAAAAAGAAGAAACAAAACAAACCGAACGTGCTTTATACGTGAATTTTCATTTTTCAAATTTATCTCCGTAGCGGAGGTCGGGCAAATATATAAAAATGGAGAGCAAACAACGCAGCGTGTCGTATTTGCGATGATATTTGGTTCGTAGATTCTTATTCTCTTTGTTGGGGCCTAATCTGCTGGGAGGAGCGGCGCGCACGTTCGAGACCGGCGCTTATTGTTTCTTGATTTTCCCAGATCAGTTGTAGAACTCCCGAACAAATGTTAAAATGTTGTTCGGGTTCGGATTCTCGTATTACCGTATGTTTATTGAGACATTTTAAAGATATGTTGTTTTTCTTTTACCTTCTTATAAATAAATTTTCTAAGCTTGTGTAAATGTTATCACCACCCAATCACAGATTAATCTGTTTAATAATGATAGATACAGGATAAATTACTGAACATCAATTTTCTATGCTACTTACTTTTATAAAAGAAATCCAAATGCAGTTCATGATTGAAATGGATGGTTAAAATACCTAATTATTTTTTTATCGAAATCCTGTTAACGCAAATAAAAATATCCGCTTCAAACACAAAGTAAAAGTACACCATTTAATTGCCAACGTTTCAAATATTAATCTTGGTTCCCAGCAGTAAAGTAATGTAAACGGTTCGTGTTTCCGAGCGGTAAATAAATTGAAGTGAATTCTCAAAGACGGAAAATCCAAACAAATCCTCGTTTAATCCGGGAAAGAGTGTTTCGAATCCAGGTTAGTTGTAAATATCAATTACGCAAACACCCTGGCTTAGCGCCCGCTTCGGGAGTGAATTGTGTACATTAGGGTGCGAATTGCTACTGCCTATTTTGAATGATAATTTCGTACTTATCTTAAGTGTTTTTTCTTCGTGTTTTTATTAGGCTACGTGAATTAATTTAAATTTAATTTAACTTATAAAGTCAAAGTGTAAGATGTAAACCTTTGCCATTATCTTGATATTTGTTATTACATTACAAATAAACTTAAAATACTCCATAAGAAGTATACGAGGAGTATACGCGGTTATGATAATCGAAGTAGATCTATATGATCTAATTTTATTGACACAGAAAATACCCAGCTTACTACTACTAAAATACTTAATGCTTTAGATAATTGTATTGGTGGTAAAACTTATTGAACATTGCCGAAAGGTATCAAACTTCAGAAAGAAATTTTAGTCAGTTTAATGATGATAAGTATTCAATTATCTATAATATAAGAGTGTTGCATCTTCAAGATTTCAAATGTAAATTACAATACAATAGAAGTAGCCAATCTAATTCTAGTCTATCATCGTTCTGTCATTTTGAATAAAAACATGAATCAGCCAGGTAGAGACACAGGATTTACCTTCACAACAAATCTAAAATGAAAAACGATGATTGGAAACGATGGCATAATGAACAAAATGTACTGTGAGCAGCCAATTGGATAACAGTCCCACGGGTTTTCAATAAAATTTAGACGAAGACGGAGCCGCTCGAACATTTTAATATTCGTGAGGCCTCCGGAGTTTTATGTCGACCATTTGTCAGTCTTTTATTGTGACAAAATATTAGTATTAAAGATTTCTGTAGATATCTTAGAGCTTTGAAACACAATCAGTTCGAATGTAATAAAAATCCTACTCGGTAATATTACTTATAAGAATAAAAGAAGTAAAAATCCCCGACTACTTTATCATCATAGTTCATTTTATCTACTACTGATAAAAGTTCAAAATAATCCTTTCATTCGGTCCCGCGCACGCAATTTATATCGGATAAATTCAGCAGTCTCTGTACCTAAAAATCAAACCGTATCAAACTATTTCTTCCCTAGAGGGTAGCCCAATCATAAAAAGAAATTGGCATACCTGTGACATCATAATACAGTCCCCGGGGAGCGGGAACATGTGAAGACATAAAACTTACCGATGACTTGCCATAACTGACTGGGGACGCGCAATTATTCCACGGGAACTACAGCGAGTCTCGAGAGGCAATTATGAGTGACCCTTGTAATTGTGTGCCGAAAAGTGAAATATTGTGTCTTTATACTTTTGACGTGGTTTTGTTAAGGATAGAGTAATAAGACACTACGTTGTAACTGGATGGTAGAGCCGCCGTTCGTCATATTTTCCGTATTTGATAAAACAGATACCAAAGTGTGGTAGACATTTCAAACCTCAAGAGTTGTATGACTTACAACTTCAAGTTGCATATGACGACAATATAACAAAAAAGTATGCCTTAAAATGATATAAGATAAATATTCCTACATTTTTATATCATAATTTTTAACCCTTTACCTACTTCCTTTTTGTTATTGTTGTTGTTGTTAGAATTTCGACTCTACATCCTCAATAAACCCAGATACAATTAACTGGTTCTTTTTGTTTTATCTATATGGAATTGGGTGTTGATGTATCCAATTTCAGAATTAATATCACTGTTAAAACTTTATTGGATGGACATAAAACGCAGACACAATGAGTTATTAAGTAACCATGTCGATATCGTTAAAAGCCAGACTTATAAAAAATATATTATTACTAATTTTGGAGGTATTTGAATAGCTATGTATCATGAAATGAATCACATGTTTATTTAACAATTCTATTCTTAAAAATATGTCAGAAAATTAAAGATAATGCTCACATTTATTACACAATACAATAATAATATTTGCATTTATTTTATGTGTGAAACAAGTTAGATTTTTTTTATAAAGACTGTATCAACAAAGTTAGTTTGCAGCCAAACTAATGTAATACGCAGGTTAATTAAGTAAGGAAAACTTATCCTGCTCATTTAATAAAAAAGTGACACTTAAATTCCAAAGAACGTACTCAATAGCACCTCCTATGTTATTTATCTTATTATTTTACTTCAAATAAGTACTTAAAATACAAAAGTATATAAATAACCATAATAAATTAGGCAATAAACACAATTTTATGCAGCGTTTACGGCGAGGCCAAAAATCTTTTATTAAGAAAGTGAACGCTATACTTACAGTAACCATCGCCAAAACATGTTCCCTGAGGATTTCTTCACACCGAATCAACAGGTTATAGAATTCACACCCCGGAGTTTCCTTAAACAATTTCCCACCTTATCCCCGCCGCTCAGGATCTAAATTTCAATTACTACTCTCTCGGGAGTTAGACCCTCTAAAACAACCTGTGGATTTCTTACACGATGTCAGATAACCTATCATGCACTTAGTGAAGGCAAAAGATCAGCGTGAAGTGTTATTGTCATCGATATTAATTTATATTTGACCTATATTCAAAAAACCGTGACGAATCAATACCACGGACACTCCGTTCGGACGTCGACTTTTACTACGAATGCTTTCAATTCACTGAAAATCTCGTTTATCGTATTTTCTTGTGAGCAAAGAAACGGTGGTGACGTCACGGGAGCTGATATCAAACTAGCCAGAAATGCGTGCTACGCTCCCTCTGTCCTTACTCGGAGAGATATTCCGCGATATTAAGCTTTCGCAGATAACATTTATTAAAGATGTCTGTAATAATTATGTTCTTGTTTATTATGAGTCTTATTTCATAATGAGTATCATTATTATTACATTACATTTTCTTAAAACTGTTCGTAGTATGAGTAGAGGGAATCGATCGATTAAAACAAAGATGGTTGTTGTTGACACAAAACAAGTATATGTTACGTTATTATGTAATAGCATAATAGTATTTAATATTCTTATATTATTTTTAATACTTTATAGAAGAATCGGGGCTTTTCCTTTTACTACCTTATAACATTTAATACCACAGAGTGAAACAAAAGTGATTATAAAAAGTTATCATAAACTTTAGAATAGGTACGTATCGATTTCTGCTTAAACTCCAAAGAAAACATAGGTCGTTGTCATAGAAGTGATAGATATGTCACGATCTTTCTTATCAGTACTTTGCAAAAAAGTCCCGAATCACACTGCCCGATTGATCCCGTATTCCGGTGACAAGAGCGTATCGTGAAAGTACTGTACGAGAGAGAGGAAGGACAACAGTCACAGAGTGAGAAAACAAAAGGAAAATTCATTCAAGATCAGCAATCTCGTTCTCGAAGTATTCAGTAACGGTATAATAATCAATCTCTCCCTTTTTATCGGTCCCCTTTCACGTAAATAAATCCAATTCGTAGAAAAAGGAGTATCTAGTATTCGATAGTAAATTTCCTTTTTGCTTGCTTTGGCAGAATGACGTTGAAAGTCTCGCGAGCGCTCCAGTTTCGCAGACAATGCCCCAATTTATATCCAACTCACTTACTGAACTCTGTAGAGACGGTCGAGGGAGCGAGGAGAATGAACTACCTACCTATATCTATCTCTTCGCATCACTATTTGCTAATCTTTTAGAAAGATGTAAAACCTTTTTTGTACTTCACAGACAATTGTAGAACTTATTGCATGTATTAATGCAACCACACATCTTTAAGTTTTCTTCTTTATTATTGAACAATATATTTGTGGGTAGCAATTGTAATAATATTAGATAGGCTGGTCATCGTGTAACTAGACATTAACTTTACCTAGCAATGCAAACTTGAGAATTGTACCTATAAGATAACTTTAGGCTTTATATCGTGTCGGAGCTTTTGAGCAAAACTGGCATCACAAGATTTACCCGATTTTAAATTTTAATTCAACTTGAATAAAGTCTCAGACAAATGGCATTACCCTAAAGAGGTGATCTCTTTAGGGTAATGCCATTTGTAAGAAAAAATATTAGATTTAACAATATCTATGTCCTGTAAACCGACTTAAATGTTCCTATCATAAGTTAGTCCTTGCAGCACCAGCGCCTTAAGCACATTTCGCTATTTCTTTTCCATGTACTACAGCTTAGTTACAAATTACTTACAACTCATAATAGCCGAATCTATTAGAGTACAAAAGTTTACGTAACAATAGCGAAGCGGAATCAATGAACCGATATTATGTGTTCGTAGCACATTCGTATCGGAAGGAAGGTTAAAAAGCGTCCATAAAGCCAATTACATTAAAACATTCGGTCGGGACAAAGGGCGAGAGAACAATGCCGGCGAAGGAACCCGCGATATGTCTTTCAATGCTTTTAACTTTCCACTGATGGCTCGGAGGGAAAATGGTGGCGTCGCGCGACAAATGCGCGTATTAGTGATGGGCCGCGTTTACATATTTTAACGATAGATTGTCGATTATGTTGGTAATTTTGTAAGTGGTTGTTATTTAGTAAACTAATGGATCACAGCTCTAGACTTACCTAGTAGTGTAGTACCAAAATGATTCTAATCGTACATGTGATTGTATTATTTTCTACTAAAGGTTTATTACCATTATTACCGTTGCCGTTAAACAATTTCATCATCATGTGAATAAAGTATTGTTGGAGGAATATACAAGGACCTTAAAATATATCAGGCGCGCATAAATCTAAAGATTTTTGGTTTTTCAATAGCAACGACTACATAAAAGTGAATAATTTGATATTGTGTGTGTTTTATTAAAATAGTTAGTTACATCAGTTACTGTCTCTAGTTTTTTATTGTGATATAGAATATTATTTAGATTGAGATGTATGTTATACCATACTAATAAACCGGCAATGAGCCAGTAATGTAAACAGATGATTGAAAGCAATGCAAATTCCATCATGCGATATTTTTTGAGAAGTTTGCGAGTACGAATTCGTATTTATTACTACTAGTCTGCCGTGGTTAGCTTAGCTTATACCTAGCTTAAACATATTGTAATATCAACTAGATCATTACTTTTCCCAAACACCGACATCGATGCCAAAGATGAGAACGTCACTTATAAAGAAGTGAGACGTAACCAATGGGGTATCACGGCTTGGTTGCACCGCAAACTCATTTTATAAATCGGCCGTCCGCTCGCCCAGAACCACGCGTTAACTCACCCTCTGGAATACCCCCTTTCATCACGCCATAAAGCCAAACGTCACTCCACACAAAAGTAAAAAACAGACTATTAAAGAAAATCTAATCACCAAATTTAGTAAAACTTTGTAAATGAAACAACTTTGTAACTTAAACTCGACTGAACGATCAGTCACAATAGCCCCACTTAACGCCGGAACGATTCGTAAGCAAAAATAACAATTTAATTTCGCGATTTTTTTGTCCTGGAATTTATCCAGTATCTTATTTAAGACACCCCGTAAAGCTGAGAAAAGCATCGTATTATTCCTTTATATAAACGAGCGTCCTCTCTCGTGGACCACTCGCTTAATAGACAGTATCAGGCCGAAGATCTTAAGTAAATCAAATCGCCCCATGAATGGGGAATGAACCCGAGGCTTTTCACGGAGTTTTCCGCTGATGGCTATCACAATAGTCGGGGATCAAGGAAACTTATCTCGGAGGAGGTCGCAAAAATGTTTCTTAATGCTTATTTAAGAAGTTCCCATTTGATGTTATCGACCTTTCGAACACTAGGGAGTGATTGTATCTGCGTAAAGTGTCGTCTAGACTGACGTAATCCACTTCGTTAGGCTTCGTCGTACTAATAAAACTTTGAGCAATATTTCTCGCCCGTATCCACCCGTCCGCCATGACGATCGTTGGGTTTTACTAAAGGAATAAAAATAATTTATGGCTCATAAATTAAAAGCTGATACCGTTACATTTTTAATGAATTCCTCATCACAATAAAACTCAACGTTTTTACAAGGCTTCCGATTTACATTTTTATGGTTCCTTAGCACTCAATAAACCGGCCGCAGATATAAAGCGCGCTCCGCGAGGGTTGTACGCGCAATCTGTGAAAGCGAAGTGAAACCACATCGAAACCCCTTTCAGTTAGGCGAAACGCCTTTACTATAGGCTTTGAAAAACAACAATAACCCTCTCCATACGTATGTATGAGGATACGTAATAGTACTTTAAAAGTACTGCTGCCACAGAGCGAAGAATTCTCAAGATTTGACAAGTTTTTTCATTTAATACACTGAGTTTACACGTACGTTTACAATGAAAAACAAAAATATATTTTACTTAGTTCCAGGTACCAAATGTATTTTTTATTCGTTACGATAATCGAAATGTTTGCATAAACCGGTATTTTTTCAATTGCATATTTAATTTTAATGCAGGTTTTTTTTAGAAAGGGAAAGTTTTTTTTCTTATTTTCTTTGTAGTGCTATATATTGACTGTATATAGCCATATGTTAATAGTGTTGTAGACGTCAAAGAAATATTTTTACCTATATTTATAAATGCAGTGTTTTGTTCGGAGTCACTTCGCGCACTTTGTAAGCTCTGCATAAGACCCCTCTCAGTTTAAGAGCCACGCTATTTTCATGTTTCGGGACTACAAATGGGAATCCATTTAAATACTAAAGCCAACGTTTCAATACGAGATGTAAAGTAAGCTAAAAAAGAATTGAAAACCATGTAAATTATTAAACAAATGTTATAATTTTACTAGTGTCGAAGGACAATTGAGCAACTCCATATTGAAGAAAAAACCATATTACAAAACTGATAAATTAAGTTGTCCAGTCAATTTAAAACTATCCATGTGCAAACAATCTTAGGAACTGTTAAGTTAGCAGTTAAGCAGATTTATTAAAATTATCCCCTCCTCCCCTCCTTTGTAAGCAAAATCAAGCAAATGCTATGCTAATGCGAATGCAAAGACTTCTCCTCCCCCTATAGTGCTTATGCAATACTGGAACGGCCTCTTAATTATATCAACAAACAGTCCAACAAATATCAAAAAACTCCACATTCCACAGGAGAAGCAACTCTCCGACCTGGTGGAGGAGATCCGCAAGCTGAAGTCGGTGATCGTGAAGCAGGAGAACAGGATCCGCGCGCTGGAGGCGGCCGCCAAGGCCAGCGC
>DWTF01000773.1:0-10518 GCA_018250225.1 Udranomia kikkawai
AAAATCAAAAGGTGGACCCACCAAATATTGATTTTCTGACATAAATAAATGATTTTTGTTTTTATACATATTTAGTTTTATTCCCAAAGACAATATTAACCTCAAACTAAAAGTTTTGTATGGTGCCTAATACTTTTGCTCGTGGCTGTAGAATAAAAATATATAGTTATATGGATAGGACTGTGGGATGGAAATAGTAGGCTCAAAACATTCCAAAGAATAACTGCGCGTTTAGTTTTTTTGCGTAAAGTTAAACAGCACAAAAATAACAACGTCCAAACCAATTCCAATAATTAAAAATACCCTTATTCAAAGTCTAGGCTACTGCAACTGCAAGTCAAAATTCAGAAATTATTTACTACTTAATTTCAACTGCACACTTCACAAAAAAGCACGTGCCCACAAACAACATCATTGTACTAAAATTCAAGTCTTTAGCGACACGTACGTAATATTTAATCGCCGCCATCTTTGTTTGAAACACAATGCTCCATCAATTTTTAATTAAAACGTCGTTCCGCCGCAAGGTGGCGCCGCAATAAATTCGCTCATAAAGGCCTTAAGTTAATATTTGAGGGGCACTCGACTAGACCTCAGAAGGAGGTAATTTTCTGAGTTATGGATAACATCTATTTAATGGCGCCTTATTGGTACCACAGGAGAAAATAGCGGTCGTATCTTCCTATCTTCCTTTTCATAGTGTCTGTAGTGTGAACCGATTACAATTAAACCGTTAATGTTCCTCCAGAGACAAAACCTTTGTGGATAATTCCAAAAATATTATCGTTTTGTTGTAAGCAGTGAATTAAATATAGGGTTCGATTATCTGTTTTGGAACTTTTCACACATTTGCCACAAAGGTTTTAAGAATGTAATCGTTACTCTTTCTTAAATAAATTCTGTTTTGTTACTCTACATTATCTATACTTTTTTGTTACGAAATGTATAAATAGATGTTCAAGTTTGAATATAACAGTTTAATATTCTTTTTTTAACACAGTAATTTTATATCCATGATTTTTATTATAACCGTAAACAAAAAAGAAAAACACGGTATTTCAATTAAGTTCCCATCAATCGGGAATAAAAATTAAGATCTTATAATCTATCTCCGACAATTTATTGGATTAAGGAGTCTTCATAAATTCTTAATTATCGTATTTCGGGTGAGATGGCTAAACCCTTTACGATTTCAATTTGGGGTTATTAAAAGTGTTTACGGAAATCCTAAAATTATTTATTTTGTAATAGATAGGTAGGCTTTTTTTATAGAGTACAATACTTTATTGGGTACAATTTGTACGTAATAAACGTGTTTATTTTTTTGATGTCGTATGAATTCTAATAATTCTTGGAACTTACTTTTTGTATATTTTTTTAGAAAAAACCTACTAATAATATGTAAATACAAACTAATGATTCTGTTAACCCCTCTAGCTTAGCTCAAAGACTTGTGTAGTAAGGATCGAACCCACGACCTCTCGATCGTAAGACCGACTCACTAACCATTGGGCTATTGCCGCTGATCTTATCTCTAAATAATGTATTATTGCGATAATATTATTAACCTAATTAGGTAAACCCATGATTATGATGTGCATAGTCTGAAATCTATCAAGCGTTTTACTAGTTTGTAATACAAACTTATTAAAAGGCTATCATAGATAAGAAAGGAGTTATAGAGATCGCATCGCTTGTAAACAACTTTCCGTCGTGATTAATGTTGGATCCACACGCACGTATTTGGCTGTCAAAAAAAGTGATAATTTACCACTAAGTGGATAACTAAATAGACAACAATATTACAAGATATACGGCCGGATAAACCAGGCTCGTTCGGCTTACGTTGAAGATATATGGCCCGTTTCAATAGAAAATTTATGTAGTTACTGCAATAAATGCCGTATGTGTCAGCGGTAGTACAAGACCATGTAAGTATTATTTCTGTCACCGTATAAATATGGAATATTAATCCCTACTAATATTATTTTCTTCCTTATGTTATTGAATAAAACTATGCTACCGTCATATTAAAATAACCATTGAATTATACTACTCAATCACCACAATGATGTACTCATGCACTTCATTAAAATTTCTACTCTTTACTTAATTCTAAATAAAAAGATTTTCATTTTAATACGTGTTTGGCAGGATGCTAAACATTTTATACCCTAAACACATATATGCCTCAACTTCAAACTTCGTACTATAAACAAATGTAATTTCATTGAAAGTGAACTTAAACCAAAACTAAAAGTAAAACCACACTATAACTAAAACTAAAAATGCATGGGAATTACAGTTTAAGAAAGTAGCAAAAGTAACCTACATAACGAATAGAAAGGATATACGAAAACCGATTAATGCATTGAAATTGTATTTTTTGCGAAAACTGTAAATCCTTTGTGACATTCCGACTTACTTATTACAGTTTGAACACAAAAAGTCTCCAAAGTTGATTCTGGTAAGTCGCAATAAGCTTTCTAGAGAGTGTTCGCGTTGATGTCCCTTCATATTAAGTTGTCGTCCGACTCTCCTCTTTACTACATTTTTATGTCGACATATTCTCTAGCTCCCGAGAAAATATCACTTCTCAACATCTGCGGAAGTTAGAAGGTTGTATTATTTTATACCTCATATTTCAAACCTGTTCAACGAGTTCACTAGCGGTGAATTTTCTTAGATTTCTAAAGTAGTACTATAGACTATAGATTCATAAATACCGCCTTCGTTTATTTCTGCTCGTCCCTAAGATTTACTTGTAGAGAATGCTTATAACATTAAGTGCGCCTTTTGAACCTCTATAAACTCTGGTACAATAAAGTTTAGATACATGAATAGACTAGAATATTCTTAGATAGAATAGTCTTATGATCTTTGATACATATTGCGAAGCCTTGAGTTGCAGCTACAACAGTCAGATTTTGTATACTTGTAAGTTACTAGTAAGTTAGTATGCGGGTTGCGTTTTTTGAATAAAAGAAGGTGAACTTCCAAATCTCCAGAACTTCCATACAAATTGTCATCCACTTTTTCACCCCTTTAGAGGTTGAATTTGCCCTTTTATAATGGTCACTTACAGCATAAAAGAAACCTTATACGATTTTGCATTGTTTTTGCATAGTCTGAAAATATGAACGCACACGATTTTTCAAAACCTCTTCTTTTTTTCTTCGCAAATAAATTGAAAATCAAAATGCAATGCAATGCAATGCAAAGAGTACGGGTACTCTTCACCGCCATAATGCCAACGCCGACCGTGGCCCATCGCAAAGCAAGCATGCACTGCGTACATTCGTACGACGCATCAATCATATGGGGAAGACCATAGAGCATTCCTAATGCGGTTCAGTGATATCACAGAAATGCAGACGAGAGTTGACGAGGACAGGCAGTAAGTTCACGTACAAACGAGTTTGCAGCATTGCCATTTCGCGATCCTTGTTAATCTGTATGTATCTATCTAAATCGTTATCGATTTATAAGGCATAGCGTCTGTTACTCATCAGTCAGTGTCAGACATATTTAAAATATATCGCTAAACGGTCGCACGCATAAACGTTTAGTAGTCTTTTAAAGTGTCTAAAAATCGATTCCAAAAGATAGTATGAGTGATCATTAAAAGATTCAGTCTGTGCTCGTAAGAATATCTTTGTTGAAAATCTAGTAAAGTAGTAGTAAACATTAAAAATAGCTTCATTTTTTTAACTTTCCGACTTTTTAAACGACCGACCTTTACTTTGCGATGTACCTCTACGGACTATTAGACCAACTTTTAGCTGTTTCTCAAAGCCGCTATCAAAACTATATAAGATTTAATTTGATTTTATCACGGCTTCCATGACCCGTTTAATTATGCATACCTAATTCAAACAAGCGACTTCAAAACGCTTCATAATTCACAATGCTTAATTTACCCGCAATATTTATATAGGTAATTACACAAAGTTAAAACAGTTATGAAAATGGCTTTTAACCTAAGAATTCGCTTTAAAACTTCGAACTGGGGCGTCGAGGTCAACATTTTGCTTAGAGGTCGGAGCCAAAAAGCGCGGTAAGTGCTTGTTGCATTCCAAGCGAACAAATACAAGCTATATTAATGTTATGCTAAGTACTAACTGTTTATACATTTCCTGTATACTTAAATGTTGGCGTACGGATGCATTTATTAAGCTCACAGATTGATTTCATATTTTACTAATCATATTTTCGTATTAAAGTAGAATAAGATGGCGTTAGAACATAACGTCAAGTAACAATTGATATAATAGTAGGCAAATTAAATGCTGGAGGCAAAGACGATATTTTGTTTTATGTCTATTTATATTTCTTTTGCGTTTTAATCTTTCTATTTTCATAAGAGACAATCTTCTTTCTTAATCAATCAATCAAATCTCTGATAATTTTAAAGTTTTATGTAATTGTGTAGATATTTTACCTTGCAATGAATTTACCTTCAGCTGAAACTTGAAAACTTTCCTTTCAATTTAGTCTATTTATATGTATGGGGCATCCAAATGAGATACCTAAGATATAGAACCTCTTAAGTCTGTATAAATTTTAGTCAAAACCGCATCAAGCTACTGAATATCCGCACACACACTCACATTGCGAGAATTGGCTTTGCGAAAATTTACGCAGTATTATTTTTTCTCGCTTACCGCTTTTAGTTTCTCGTCCATATTATGACAAGTCCTGCACCTCAGTCTATTAATTTTGCGGCGTTATTACTAATTTCCTCCTCGTAATTAAAAAGTCGCAAAAAACTTCATACTTAATAATTTGAGCTATCTTTATAAAGGTTTATAATGAACCAAAGTTATTCTCTCCCCGAGCTTTAATCGCAAACTTTCAATGTTATGCAAGTAATAAAAATTGTTATTGGGTTCTTTGTTTTATCGTACAGTCTCTTTTTAATTTACCCGGAAGATTTTAATGTTAATTCGGTAGACAGTATAGCATTAAAGATTTTAGTTTTTTATATATGCTAAGTACATTTTCTTCTATAGCCTGAACGTTTTCTCTCGTTTCTAAAATGCAGTGTCTAATAGCTAATATCTAATGGTTATGAATTATCAATTGTTTCTGTTTTCCAGATTATTAGACAGAAAATTATTGGTCTTAGTATTAATTTGCCGTAACCATCGACGACGGATGACCCTGGACATTTTGCACCATAGTGCTAGTGTTTGGCCAACCAGGTGTACCGATGTTTTTTTTTTAAATTACAGATAGACATGCGTTTAACCACAATCTTGTCTGATGGGAAGCTAAGATGCGGCCTCAAGCAGGCTTGCTTAGAAGCCTATTCTTACTCTTACTCTTGACTTCAAACCTTTCAATTATATGAGCCTATTTCTGTCTTATAAAAGCGATTTTTTTGCTGCTGTGTTCTGCTTTAAAGGATGTTGTCAGGGAGATATGCTTACCCGAGGCGTTCCAACTTAGTCCTCAGAGACAGCAACGCATTTCTAGTCGACTTAAGAAAGAATTTCGATTCTATACGTTGACTATACACGTCCATGGGCGGCAGTGATCACTTACCATCAGGTGGATTCGTTGCTCGTTGCTCGTTGGCTACCTCAAAATCATAAAAAAAACCGATGAGTTCGTGTTATGAAATGTACAAATGGAATATAATGGCAGGGAATGTACCGCTGTGAATGAACAGTATTATTCATTTATTTATATAGTAGATAAATTCATGGTAATTCACCCTAACTCTTTCGAAGTGTAGCTAGGATTTGAAATCAGGGCTAATTTACCTGCGAGTGTAAAATTGCAAAGTTTGCGTAGTTTCAAACGTGAAATTCTGCTTTCGGAAATCAGAATAATTATGCTAATTTAAAGCAGGTAGAAAATATAGTCGCAGCTGAAAAAATACATTTCGTATTTCAGTAAAAAAACGGAATTTTAAATAACTTTTACACAGATATTTCACATGTGCTCTCCATAAAATCGCGAGTGCATATTTTACAACGGATGAGTATAAGTATCTAGTTACATGTAGCAAACAGGCAAATTTGGAGCTACATGTAGCTAAAATGGCAAACAGGGAATATTTGTAGCTATTGGAATTGTAGTTTCCAGTTTGCCATTTGTTGCATTTTGTTTTTGTCGCAGGTTTTTCACTGCTTAATGAACTTTTACGTCACTCAGTGCTATTGTACATATTATGGGGAGACCCATTCCAAGTATTGTTGAAATGATTACTGTAAATTTTCAACAATACTGAGTTGAAAAATATTTTTTGGATAAGATAGACATTTTATGTCGAAGTAAAATATTTTAATTATTTTAATTATAATCACTTCATTAACAGTTATTTAAAGACATTGGTAGATTCTGTAATTTTTAAATTTGTGATTCGAAATATCACGGAATGCATTATTTACAGTAAAAAAATATTATTTTAATTTCAACATTGTATTAAAGGTGTTTAAATGGTATCATTTTTGGTAAGAGCAATCCTACAAAACTCGGGGAAAACGTAAAGGAATGCCAAAAGACTCAGATTCGGGCATTCTCTGTAGCAATCAAAATGTCACACATTCTTGTTGACCCTTTTCAGAAAGTTTGCATTTTTTAATTGTAACCACTTTTGTGGATTACTTTGTTCATTTATGGAGGGAAGCCAATGCACAGCTCTAGAAAAACGCAGGATAATAATGATGGACATACTAAAGGTGCCTGCCTGCAGTTTTATATAGAAGTTATTTAGAGGTCGACTCCGAAGTGTTGGTGACAAATATTGATATAATACCATATACTGGTACCTATACAGTGATTTATTTTAAAAAACCTACCCATTTATGCCTAATATAATATTCTACATATATGTATGTAGGAATTAATATCGCTTTATTCGACATAGGATAATTAGATAACGTCTTGCGGTTACAGATGTGTACGAAGACAAAGGAATATACAATTTATATTCCTTTCCTACTTACATAGATGTAAAAAAATCAAATTACTAGAAGCGCTAATTTCTTACTTTCTCATCCCACTCATCACAAATTCTATAATGTTGATAGCCTAAGTACATTGAGGTATGTAGAGTGCTTGAGACGCAGAATGAAAAATGTGCTGCGAACATCGTGTTTGTTTAAGCAAGGTTGAGCGTTAGGCGCGTAATTTATCAGCGGAGATAAATTTGATATACTGGCATTACTATGTCATATACAGAATATGCTATATACAGAATAAGTAAGGCTTAATACTATTTTAACATTTTAGGTAGTACAGCTGCACTATTCGGTGGTGTTATTTGGTTCTTGTCATATTCTCCAGCTTTGTTACTGGGTACGGATATAAATATTACGGCGGCCGTACAAGCAATTACATGTTTGAGTATCAACTCTGCGATGTCGTACGGATTTCAGTTACTTCTAGCCAAAGAAAGCACAGGCGGTAATATTGCTTCTATTTTGTTATTATGGTACCAATTATATTTTACTTTGTCAATTGTTGAGTTCGTGAGAACTTTGGCAGTCTTCTGAACTCCATTTCTGATCTTCTGATCTTTATGTGCTTTAAATTCTCATAAATACTTTCATGCTCACTCAAAAAGAAAAAATATAATGTATTTAATGTCCACGATTTTATTCAAATTCATTCGTCTACGAAGATCCAAGAAGGTAAAGTAAGAAATAAGATAGGAATGAGAGAGATTGATGACATTATTCCCAAACTAGTCCAAGTTGTATTGTAAGATTTTATGTTTTTTTTTTTCTCAGGTATGCAATGGGGAGATTTTTTTACTGTGAACTCATTGGAGTCTTCTCGTTTCGCTTTCGGTCACGTGGTTCTGATGCTTTGTTTAGACTGTATCATATACATGGCAATAACTCTCTATTTAGAACAAGTATTACCAGGACCTTTTGGGGCACCTAAACCATGGTATTTCCTTTTCCAAAAAAGCTTCTGGTGCTCCTCTACTAAAACTGACTGTAAGTGTAATAAGTGTATCATTTAAAATACCACGTGTAAAACATTCTTATATGGTTGAAAATGTAATCAATCAGCTATTATTTTTCAGATGATACTAATATTAACAATGATGTTAAAACTATCATTAAAGAAAAAGATCCGACAGGTCACGAAATAGGAGTGAAAATGATTGTAAGTTTTAATAAAGAATCTTCTTCGTTTTAAATTGTTTCATTTTACCTAATTGTTTAAGTGTTGTTAGTAACCGACAAATATTTGTTTTCAGAATCTTACAAAGGTATACGGTCATAATGTTGCTGTAGATAATTTGAATTTAAACATATACGACGACCAAATAACAGTTTTACTTGGCCACAACGGTGCTGGAAAATCTACTACGATATCAATGTTGACAGGTAAAGATAAACATATACATAGATCAATAAGGACTAATAAGGTTTCCGCATTATTACCAATGATCAGAGCTTAATTGTCCAAGATAAATGTTTTTTTATAACTGCCACTTAGTAAACGCGCACGTAGTCTACCTGATGGTAAGTGGTCACTGCCGTCCATGCACATCAATTAACAACCCAAGATAGAATTGAAATCCTCTCTTAGACCTACATAACGCGTTGTTACCCCTGAGGACTAAGCGTTCCACGCTTCTGTTAAATATGTCACGTTTATCAGACTAGAAACTGTCGGCAGTGCTTCTGGCGTCGATCCATAAGAGTTTCTACCACCTTCATAATAAAGCAATTATTACTTGAACAGGTGACGTGGAGATCACAAGTGGTAGCGTACAAGTGGCGGGATATGACATGACGGAGCAATCTCGCAAAGCCCGAGCCCACCTCGGTCTCTGTCCTCAGCACAATGTCATTTTCAACGAGATGACAGTCCGAGAACATTTGGAGTTCTTTGCACGCCTCAAAGGATACTCTGGGAAAGAGCTTCATGAAGAAATAGACTCGCTTATCACTAACTTGGAGATGGAGGAGAAGGTAAGGTTTGAACTAATCGTTCGTTGGTCCGCCCGTTATTTCGGTTATTCAAATATAGCCGCGTTGTTTAAATCAAGCTTTCATGCCAGCGATCGGTTATTTTAATTGACACATATACTTTACAGACTTTTCAGAAAGTTTTCAACGTCTATCTGTTATTTTCTTAGTCTATTTGTAGGTGCATCTATGGGCATAAAACCATTGAAATCCATGTACACGAATAATTACGTTTGTGTGTATGTTAATATTAAAATACATTATGTTACAAATATACGCATTGTAAATTTTAGTAGTAAGTAATATAAGTAAATATAGTACCTAATTCCAAATCTAATAAACTGTCTGTTGATTTGTTGTAGAGGAATTACCAGGCAGCGGGTTTATCAGGGGGACAAAAGCGACGGTTGTGTGTCGGAATAGCTTTGAGCGGCGGCGCTCGAGTAGTGTTGCTGGATGAGCCTACGTCTGGCATGGACCCTGCGTCGCGTCGAGCGTTATGGAATCTGTTGCAGAAAGAAAAAAAAGGTACTTACTATTTATATCAACATTATCAATATGAAGTATGGAGCAACGAAATGAAATTTAAATAGAGATATATAGTTAGCTAGTTTATGGGAATTGACAAAGAAGGATGAAAGCAAAAAACTCTGAAGCGAAAACATTCTTATTCATAACATTATTGTATTCATACAATTGTAATTGCCGTACTATATCTATAAACGTAAGTAATAAAATGATATTATCGCGGAATTTACCTAATTGTTTAATACCAACATTTACATCATAGGTATCTATACCTACAACACAGTAAACGACTAACTAACACATTAACTATATTTTAGGTCGAGCAATGATATTAACGACTCATTTCATGGACGAAGCAGATTTCCTTGGCGACCGGGTTGCTATTATGTCTAGTGGACGCCTACAATGCGTGGGCTCTCCATATTTCCTGAAACGACATTACGGAGTTGGCTACACACTCGTTGTAGTGAAAGACGAAGGCTTCAACTATGGTCATTGTACCAGATTAATCAGTAGTCACATACCGGAACTGAGAGTGAAGGAAGATCGAGGTAATAGAGACAGTATTAGACTCTTATTAAGTCTCTTATCACAATTATTACAAGCCCCTCTAAAATTACCTGCAAATTTATTTCGTACATATCTATACGGTGTGATCTTTACTTGTTGAGTAATTGAACTTTGGTTCCTGCACATTTCGATTCTTATTTCAGTATTTAAATATGTATGATAGCTTTAGCGTTCTTGGTAGGTCCATGTAAAAATACACATCCATCGATCTTTTGAATGATTTGATTTAAACTTACACAGGTTCGGAAGTAACATACAACTTAATAAATGATTATTCTCATAAATTTGAAGATATGTTGAATGATTTAGAGAAACATGTGGACACAATTAAATTCAAAAATTACGGATTGATCGCTACTACTCTGGAGGACGTGTTCATGTCGTAAGTGTATATAAAAGTTTTATTAGTTTTAATGTATTATTTACTAGTTGTGCCTGCGACTTCGTGCGCGTAGATTTCGATTTCTATAAAACCGTCGTC
>DWTF01000774.1:0-10515 GCA_018250225.1 Udranomia kikkawai
CGCAATCGCGTATCTAAATAATTACACGATACCTAGTGCCTAAAAGCTTAAAAGGTTTTCCCCGCGAAAAAAAGACACCAAGACTGGTTTATTATTAGACATTATTAACGACATCCAAGTCCAGTAGTAGTTCGATGATTCTGGCACTAATTGTAGATCTTATCAATTAACGGTCACAGTAACGAGCATCGTCGTAGTTATCAGATAGTTTAGAAATGAATACGCGCAGTAGGTGTTTTAAAGGTTTATTGACTAAGAAATTATAATTAATCATATAACCATTAGTTTTCATTAAAGATTAATTAATTATCGTTTTTCTTATACGTCTAGTGTCGCACGTTGTTAGATCAATGCAAATGTCATTTGGAGATAAATCGTAGTAATGTCAAGTGCAGGAATGTGGTCGTAGATTCGTTTAAAAATATGTTATATTTCTTATTGACCGACCACCCCGAGTGGTTCGTAATTCTGTTTTTATATGGTATGAATGTACATACATTCATCAAGTCTATTGCATGGCTTGAGTGTGCCTAGCTTCTGCATTCTTAACATAAACTTCTTCGACTTATTCCGGTCTGATCCCCAAAACTGATTCCCTGCCATATCATTTTACTCTTTTTTTCTTAGCAGATCACTTCTTCCGTGCTCGTGTCATGATGTTAGGAAATCGCTGTATCTTTTATACGCAATACCTACACTTTATAGGCGTTTTGCAGTTGTTAAGGAAGGCAGCGAACATCTAAGGCTTAAAAAGTACGATATGAAACATCTTTATTATTTCTTTTTGTATAACGTATATATGCATAAGTAAGTTAAGTTAACAATGAGACAATACACTAGTATCTGAAAAGTTTTAGCTTTCTCACCATGGCTTATTCTCAATCTCTATCCTATACGGATAAATCTATCCTATATCCTAATCATTATGCCACACGATTGAAAGTTCCACACCTAATGACGCCAAAGCCAGCGTAATTGTATAGGCAATAAACGACGTTCATTCATAAGTATTGCGAAAAATAAACATCCTATTTCGGTCTCAATAAATCAAAGAGGCTCATTACCGGCGCTTGTAACTCATCCCGTAATCGTCCATTCAGCCCACGATCTACATAGGAAGCGGCTTCATTGTTCAATTCGTCAATGGAAGTTCACAAGTGTCTGTTACGACCTTATTCGCTTGTTTGTGGTTGAACATTCCGTAGTTCGACTCCGGAGGCACCATAGTTTCACCTATTTTTGCTTTATAACAAGTGTTCTTGCTGCTGCGTTCTGGTTTTAAGAGTATGGCCAGGGACACACACTTAACCGAGCCATTTCAACTTATTCTCCATGGATAGCAGCGTATTTGTCGTCGAATTAAGACTATAATTTCGGTCCTGTCTTGGGTTGATTACGTTGTCCGTGGGCGGCTGTGACCACGAAAATAAAAATGTTTTTCTACTTCTTGGTTCTTATCTGAGATTATCAGGGATAAAATGTGCCCATTTATTTTGTACATACAGGTTACAGGAAAGGACAAACTTCCTTGTAATCCTGATAAAATGTGTACAGAATTTCGCAATGACCGGTAGATGGAGAAGGAGGATTAGGTTTAATCTATTGAATATAGACGATTTTATTTCGGAAGTTTCGTAATACGATTTCTTAAAGGACTAAAACTCTCATTCATCAAATCGTAAGCCATTTGTGTCAAGTTATTTATGGATTTGTCCGCGTGGGCAGCTATAACCTTCGTCGATCTTTCTTATACTTTTAATTGCCTTTTCTAGATATCTTTACTATACACAAATATACTCAACGCAATACATCTCGGTAAACCTCGTCCGTTTGTACCACTAACCAGTACTTCCGCCAACACGAATTGGAGCAGCGTGGTGGAGTATGCTCCAGATATTTCCCGTTTATGAGAAGAGATTTGTGCGCAGCAGTTGGATGTTAAAAGAGTTGTGGAAAGAAAGACGAATTTTCTATGTGTATTTTTAAAATGATATTATCAGTACAGATTTTGTTATTTACGCATTCACGTTTTAACTACACGTACGAACATCATGTAATTATGTACACACATTATAAGAACATATTTTCCAGAAAATAAAAGTTCCCGAAAAATAGAAGTTAAGTTTATTTATAAATCGACGGCAATTCAAATCGGTCTTGGTATCCTGAACGCGAAAAATGTCACAAGTAAAACTTAGTAGTTCTAATAAATATGATACATTGTGTTGTATCTATAATGTTTATGTTCTTCATAAATCAAAGAGGCTGATTACAGTCGCCTGTAATTCATACTTGACATTGATGCCATGTTCCGCGTTGGACACCGTTATGCTGTCTAATTAGTTTGAGATTTTATGCAAATACATTAAATGTGTAATTTGTCTTACAATACATTTATTTCACTATAAATTTGTTTGAAACATTGTAACTTTGAAGTGGAATAGTGGAATATTGAGGCGCTTATGTTAATGACTATTTAAAGCTATTTCCTATGTACAATAAAATAATAATTTGCTATTGTTGAATTTGTATTGTTGTATTGAACCTATTGTTGGTGCGATATGGTCAGCGATAGGTGTATAGTTCAAATTTAAGGACATCTTTCTTTGTACCTTTCCTTGTCTTATAAGTCTGTTAATATTTGATGCAATATCTATTAGACATTAAAAGATTTTTAGACATAATTTATTTTGACATATCTTATGTTACGTGCACTAACAAAAGGATAAACATACAGCTTGTCTTGCACATTTATAACTCTTATTGAACTTTTCGACGCGGATTGGTAGTAAAGCGAATATTTAATTGACTCCAGCGATACATCCGACGATGGTCTAACTTAGTTTCCTGTCAATAAATACGATGGACGTCCAAAAGAAATAAGAGTCCCGATAAAGTGCGTCATTACAAACGTTGGGTGGTAAATCATGGTTAATGCGCTAAGCATTCGCGTCACGCAGGCCGGGAAACGGAGGTGCTACTTGTATATTTTATTAGCCTAACTTAGGTAGATGAAATAAAAATGAAATCAAATTTGTCTACCCCGATTCTGACTTGAATTTGTTATTGGATAAATAATTTGTCGAATTCCATTTCGGTTTTCAAAGTTGTTACGCAATAGTTTAGTACACTATAGTAGTATACCCAGTAGAAGCTTACCTCATTACCTTCTAGTTTCCCTTACTTGCTTTGTACGAGCTCAAAGGGTTGATAGGAGTCTAAGATAATCTTCCTCCCCCCTCTGTATTTGCGGAAGCCTATTGTGGAGTATTTCCAAGCTTTGTGAAAACTCTGAGATTTTTCATCTCGCCAGGGAGGTGTTAGATAAAAGTTTGCCTGTTTTCCAATAAGCTTTCTGTCAAGCATAATCAAAGTAGCAAATAACAATGGGAACAACTACATTCTAAATCAAAGTAAATAAAACTAGTTAATATATTTCCTAATAATTTTATGCACCCCTAGTAGAACTGATTTCATCAAATTAGATTTCCAAAGAACTCGGTCAGATTCAAGATGTTCTACCTTTAATAAAATGTAACGTGTTGACAAACAATTCAGATTAAAACAAGACTTATAAACTTAGACGTAAATACTTGCAATCATCGCTCACTTATCCAAAGAAACAAACATCTTAACTTGCTCTATATTAGTTTTTCAAACGGGCGGCGCTCGTGACTGCGCGAGCGTATTCGTTAAAATATCAACCGATTGAATCAGTTGCAAAAACTACAGCAATTTATTCGTTCGGTAAACAGGAAAGGCGGTTCTAAAGAAATAAACATCCAGATATGGCGCCTGCAATAAATACGGGGCTCATTACCATCGGGCGTCGGTAAATCATTGCTAATGCACCGACTCATTCCCGTCACGCAAAGGAAACAGAAGTGCCTATGTTTCGTCCTAGGTATTGTGGCCGTCCGATGCTCTAGTTCTTAGAACTATATTCTGGTTTCCTTTTATTTTGGAAGTATATAAGATTTTGGATATTTTTAAGTTTCAGAATCTCAGATTATGTCAGTTACGTGTGTTTTGGTGGTCGCAACTCTTTCTATGTTCCATAATCGTAATCGTTACGGTAACAACATTTCATCGAATATAGTATTAGACCAGACTTGTTAAAAAGCTTGTAAACTCATGAAGAGTTGAGTAGTAATTTCTTTGCGGACTAGTTTCCGGTCATATTAAAAAGTAAAGTCGTGAATGTGTATAGACTATTACGATATAATAAAATAAATATGATTTAGATGCTTTTCTACTAACACTTGTGATGTATCGAAAAAGCCAGCTAATTGTCCGTTGACTTAACACAGCAAAATCCAGCCGAACCTTCTAGTAGATCACAGCAGCCATTGTCAAAAAAGGCGTCAGAAGCGATCGGTCTCTTTAAATTCGATAATAGACTGAGTGGGAGTTGCGTAACGGGTGTCGCGAGATGTTTGTCTGCGCCGGCGCATGCATTAGCGGGCGATCGGCCTCGCTCAAGGCTGATCTGCGCTGATGATTCAGAATACCATCTTTTTTTGATTTTAAGGTGGCCTACGAGCATCCAGTCCAACTGATGGTAAGTGGGCGTCCTATCTACGACAGGATCGAAGTTCTTTCTTGGGTCAACCACTTGGATTGGAACTACGTTGATTTGATGATTTAGGGATCGTTCGACCCTCACTTCCCCATACTAGTATTAACGTGAACGTGAACCCAGTCCAAACACAAGCTGCCGAGCACATACAAATACATACATACATTTTGGATACAAAATTACTAGTATTTACAAGTTAATTCCTTTTTTACTAATTTTCTTTATATTTTTTGCATATAAAGAAAATTAGTAAAAAAGGAGTGTAGTGTAGTGCCGAAGAAGTGATCGTTAATAATAAGGCGCTTGTTGTAGGGAGATGTTAAGCCTAGGGTAGGCTACTATGGACTGTGATGTTGTTGAGATATGACGTTGATGGGAGACAAAATATACGGGATACATTGCAAAGACTATGTAGGACTAAGATCACGGATCTCACTTATACTAGAATGACAAACAAGCTCGTTTGCCGCTTTTGTAAAAAAATATGTATGAATACAAAATGGTACTCTGTCTATGTTTCGTATTTTTATAAGGACGGTGTAGAGCGGTTGATAAGTCGTATTCATTAACAATTCAAACAAAAACCGCCTCGCGAGCTTCCCTGGCTTGTGGCTTGTGGCTTGGTCGTGTCAATACATTGATACCTTCTATATTTACCTTTAAACCTTTAATTTATGCTTTTATTGGGATCGATTTGTGGTGATTTATGTCTGTGGAATATTATAAAACCTATTTTTTTAACCGATAGTAGAGAATTGGAAAGGCAGTGGACTGTTAATGGTTTGGGCTCTCATTCTCAGAGAGAATTGGTCTCGGCTTGGGTTAACGGTGCCATAGCCAATACTATAGTAAACTTTATCTAGGCTTGTATTTTCAATGCAACCTATAGGAGTACATACAATAGACGCTATAGAAACAAATATTCCTTCATCCTACGAGTATGTCCCCTTCAATGGTCCTTCCTCAACAATATTAAGGGACAATTCCTGAAATATTCTCCGCTATCCGGACATGAGTCAAACATTAATTATGCAATCGTTGCATATGCATAAATATTTATGCATATTGCGTGCGGAAACATGGAATGGCCATATATTTGCTGACGTCACGGGGCGAGGGATGTGACGTCATTCACGTACAGCACATCCTCCGCTTAGCACAATTATTTATGTAATTGTTTATTTGTATGCGGCCGACATGCCCGTTGAATTCTGACGCGGGGCTGCCCATTCGACTAATAAGTGTGCGAACTTAGATTGGACACAATCCACACAAAAAAAGTAGTTTTGGATTGATTTTAGTTCGATTTTCAGCCTGTGAGTAACAAATTAAGAATTACAAATTACTAATGCATTTTTATATAAAAATATTAACAATCTTCAAAAATATACAACTTTAAATCCATGCATAATGTGTGTTACCACAATAACATCATCAAGTAATCGTTACATATGTAATGTTTCATATAAAAACATTATTTTTAAATATAAACATTGAACAGTAACGCTTTAGTACATTTATTTATATTTGCATTATAATTGTAATAAATTACATTGGAAAGCTAACAAATTTTCAAAATACTGGCATAAAAAACTGAAACACTAACTTCGACCTTGCAAGAGAGTCAATGTCAAAGTCAGCGATAACTATTCAAAGTTATTCACTTGGAACATTTGACTTTAAATCGAATTGTGTTTGTGATGAGGAGGCGTCCTTCCTTGTGCATTGATATAGTACCAAGTCTCTTCCATAATGGCGTTCACATTTTATCCGTATTTCCTTACCTACTCATGTTATAAATGCGAAACTAGCTGTCTGTTTCCTTTTTATGCCTAAACAACTGTAATAAAATTGGCTTGCAATGAAATATAGTTTGAAGATAGATTGAGACTCAAAGGCGGACATAATTTTTTTATCCCTTAAAGGAGTGTATTTTCTCTAGAAGACTCAATCTTAGGCGATACTTCATAAAGCGGGCAAAGCCGTGGGTAAAATTTACTAAGCTTGTAAATATTTCCGAAATACGAGTACTTACTTATGTTCGTTTATACAGTCGTCCTAAATTCTTGCATTATTTTTTGCGTGATGAAGTGAAATTTTCATCAAACTTCACGTTAATGTAATTGGGATGGGTGGAATGGTTTCACTAAATGAAAAATTAAATTTCAAATTCAACCGCTGATACTTGAAACTCTCGTACTAAATATTTATCTTTTATTCAGATGTAAAAGTAAAAGAAATTGTGAAAAGCGCAACGCGAATAAATACACAAATATCTGAAAATATTCATAAAACGTGATGCAGTTAAATAATCCACGCATATTTCTCAGGAACGTATAGGTTGAATAAATATTAGTAAACATAACATAGCTTTAATTATTTAAGTACCGTTCTCAACTCGTAAGGGAAGCAGCTTTTATTGCGTACCGTAAAATTGAGCAGGATATTGATTTACCATCATACTCCATACATATCTGCTCACCGCTAAAATATTACTTCATGGCTTTCGAGACAGATTCGGCGATATCGTGCGAAGCGTCGACGTAAGATCATTGAAATGTAAATGTATTAACGGGATCTCTCGACGTTTTTGTGAGTAGGTATATGTTTCCCATACAGATTTGTTTTTGCTACGCTGCTTCATTTATGCAACAGCTGTTGGGTTCCGGTGGAAGAGAGCCAGAATGCACTCCAGACAGACTACTTATGCATAAGGAATGATTTGCTAAGTTAGTACAGCAGCTTAAGTTATTAAAGTGTGCTACTACAGGAATTTTGTTGACTGCGTTTGTTATTAGCGTTCACTTGTTTTACAATGTGAAACTTACAATATACTTAATATTACGTAAATAGTAGTGTATGGTGGGTGTATCAGCTGGCAAACCTTTGTGTCCACTACTGGGCATGAGTCTAACCTCCCACCACACCAATAAGTACACTTTCGGACAAATATTGGTTAATGACCCGGTTGTCAAATATTTTTATTGAATTTCACCAAAGTTTGCCGAGTACTATTCGTGATAGCGACCGAGACAGGTTTCTTAACGTAAACTCAAAAGTACAGAAGTAGTACTTCTTAAACGCTTATATAAGTTCCGTTGAGCTATTTTAGCTTCTAGCCTGCCTGCTATGCGTTCGGCAAGCGCTTCGGTTGTTTGTCTATCCTATAATAGACTTAGATTATCGCTCTCGATAATCCGGCGTGACGTATGTCTTTTGTGAGCTTGTCATTGTCAATAATCCATAAAATTATAGGTTGCTTTTATGATCACGAAAAGTGACTGCCTACTCTGTCTACAGTCTGTCTAGAGCCGCTGTCATAGATAATTCTTATAACCTTGACATATTATCATTGAGTTGTTTAATGAGTGTTTAATTTTGGATTCAAACGAGGAAGGAAAAACATTATTATTTTCCTTCTATTATGAATTTATTTAATAATCTAGGTATCTATCTAAAGATCTAAAGAATGTATTTGGTTTCATCTATTCAAAACAACGAATATTTCGGTTAGTGGTTCTTAAAGTAAGTGAGTAGGTGAATTAATGACGAATTACTTTTAGTCATAGGCCACATTTATTTTAAATAATTACTCATAATTAGTTATTGCTAATGTAGTCATCATAAATGCGCTGTATACGCTGTCGTACTTATGTTTTCTTTCATAATGATAAAGATATAAGTTAAATCTACCATTGTCTATCAAGTGAACATTGGTTTGAATAATCCGAAGTTCGAGGAGCTCTGGAATTCCACCTGAGGCAAGACTATCTATTTCTTCATCCACACATAGTTCTATCTTTATGATGACATCATCTGAAGCGGACAGGCCATAAAACTTTCATGTATGCAGTAACGTGAGGCGGTGTCATTAATTTGGAAAAATATCTACTAGATATAATACGTCTATGCCGCATTCCGTTTATCTGCAAGAGGATCTATTTCAAGTATGAAAGCTTTTAAAATACGATACCTTTTTATTATGTCATGAATTATAAAATAAATTAGTGTTTTATCTTTATGGAAGCACAAGTAACACGCGAATGTCATTACCTACTCGTTAAATAACTGCCGGTTCAAAGTTCAAATTTTGTACGTTTGTCATACATTTTTTGTGTGTACTAAAACTATTGCAAAAAAAAAATTAATTACAATACGTTGTTTCTATTTTTCAGTTTAAATAATATACAAAACTAATTTTGTTGCATGTTGCATTACACTTAAATATTTCATAGTTATCATTCAACACGGTGTCTTCACATTACGGATAGTAAGTTTTGCTCACAGTATACTTGGTATATCGGTAATTTGCATACATTTACAGTCCAGTATTCACTGATTAGCAGCTGGGATTCTAGTAATATATGTTAAGAGGCAAGATGTTAAAATAGGCCACTATTAAGATAAAGTTCTCACTACAAGCGGCCGAGCGCGCTGTAGATCGTTGCACCCGGCGCATGCGCGGATTGCGTCACTGCACCGCGCTGCACTCCATAGTGCATGCATTTGACCCTTGTTTAGATAGAATTTGAATACGAGTGACACAAATTGTTTGGACTAACTTGTGGTTATTTTGTCATGTATCGACAGTTTTTTGTTGAGCCGGTTGTACATAAAAACCTCTAGGAAATTTTTGTTTCAACTTTTTCCCTAAGCAACCAATGGTTTATCTTTAAATATTATAGTTAGATTGTCTACATCGTAATTCGTAATGTAAACTGTATTGTACGCCGCCGGAGACAGAACAATTAGGTAAAGCCCTAAGCGAAGCATGTTATTTGCAAGAGCATTAGTATTGAGAAATAATGGAATAGACAGGCATATATTTCGGTGCCACGGCAGGTTAAGCGGTCCCGGTTGTTATCGAAAGATAACAGTCGTTAAAACTCGTAGGAGTCCGTGTAGCGAAAACGTCTGTCATACCTACTGGTTGGCACTAATTTCCGCCAATATTGAAGCAGCGTGGAGGAGTATGCTTCAACCATCCACAGTTGTGGGAAGAGAACTGTGCCCAAAAGTGGGGCGGTCATAAGGTTTTGGCCGCCATTAAAAAGTAGGAATTACAAAATTTTTCATGAAGTCATATTCTTTATTATAATTTCTTCATGCCTACATAGTATATACATATATTTACTTTATACCTTGATAGGACAGGACGTTTTAAAACATAACTTCCTAATATTCATTCTACCCGAAGCTTCGTTAAGTAACAGCATTACATAGCATACGAGTGTATCCATGTTATTCAAATCTACATTTAAACCTTTGACATACCATTTCATTTTGTTCTTTTATCAACAAAAATGAAAGCGCTTTGAGAAAGCAGAAAATGCCGCTTATACTTACAAATGCTGAACTAACGAACTCTGCACAAAGTGAGATTCTTACTGAAGTTCATTATTTTAACAAAAATGAAACTTAGGACTGTTTGTAACGGTTAACTTGCTGATGCGAAATTTATGACGCTAATGAATAATATATTAAAGGTTTAACGCATTGTACGTGACGTAACTGAGTCCTAAGTTCTGTCAATAGGAATAGAAATATCAGTATTTTTATGATTATTATTTTTTCCTTTTTTAAGTTCGTCGCGAATCGATACGAAAATCGAAATCTATAGCCAGGATTTAGATTCCACCCGTACTTTGACAATAATTCTCGTTTGGACGTAAGACATATTTTATTCCAACGAAGGATTCGTATTGGAAATATTCGCTATGCTACTTACTATAATAATCCAATGAATATTTAATGGTAAAATTGAAAAAATAAGATAGTAGAAAAAAATAACAAAAAAAGACGCCTGTAATACACGGAACGTCATTTGAATACTGTCAAACAATTAACGTCATTTTGTGTAGTGGATTTTTTATTATTATTATAAAGAATAGATATTTAATAACTGATAATTCTATGATATACCAGTTATATCGCCC